>CAUYQG010222599.1:0-10620 GCA_963574415.1 Tarsius wallacei | reverse complement strand
CTCTTCCTGTCTTGCTGCTGTTGCCGCCATTGATTTTCCTCTGATGCCCCATTTCCTGTTTGTACATGTACAGAGCAGGGCTCTTTCCTTTTGCCCTGAGCATCTACGCCTTGTCAATTTATCAGATTTTTCTCTTCCAGTAGAAAAAGAAAAGCCAAGAGTCAATGCTACGGCCTGTTTGTGCACATTTTTGTTTTAACCTCAGGCTTTATTTCGCATCCTTATTCTCATGCCTCTTTTCTCTTCCATTTCAATTTTATTCATCCTTTCTACAATCTTGGATCTCAGTAAGCCACTGTAAATTCATTTGGGAACAAGAAAGAGGTGGGAATAAATTTTTTCTATCTATAAATCATGGTAGCTGAATGTCCCAGGAGTTCTAAGTCACTACTGTCTTTCTTCCTGTGTTTAACACAGGCTTGATGAAGCAGGTCTCTGGCATGGAAAATCACTGAGTCATCCTGGCTATCATGGATCCACCGGGAGCCGATTTTATTTTGATAACTTTGTATTTTTTTCTTCAGGATCCAAGAATAATTACAGATCCAAGAAGTGAATAGGTGCTCCCAATCCGAGAGCTGAAGCTCACCACCTGATTGATTACAAAACAGCCTCATTGTTGGGGAAGGGAGGAGCTGTTTGCTTTTTTACAATGTACTTTCAAAAATTCTGGGAACACAATGAGATTCTTCATCATAGTAGTTTTATGTCTACACTTTGCCAGTGTTGAAGAGTTACCTCCTTGATCTTTGTCCTCACCTTTGAGCCAAAGGATGTTTATCAAAGGAAGAAGGAAACTCACGGCAAGAGTGCCCAGAAGTTAAATTCCTCAGCACTAACTGTAGACTCAACATGGTCCTCATTGAAGAAAACTGAACAACCCTGTCTAGCCTCTGGCAGATATGTCCTCCTCACAAACCACCCAAAGACCTGAGCCAATCTGATACATAACAGATGTTGACTGAGCACTGGCTAGGTGCTAGAAAAATGATTTTTAAATGCATATTTTCTAAGCAGGGGACTCTTAAAAATGAAGTATGACACTGAATTTCAGTATACAAATGGTGAAGGTGGAGCCAGTTGAAACGAAGGAAGAGAGATTGGTAGTGGGAGAGCAGGAGAGAAAGCCCCTCCCTTAGCTCTTGGAGCTGAGACTGAAAACCACTGTGCTGTGGAACGCCAAGACGAGTGGACAAGAGTGGGACAGATATATAACTACAAGCCGCAGAGGAAAGTCTGTGGTGGGAGTGGGTATCAGAGCTTCTAGAAAGGGTTGCCCAAACCATCACATGTGTGAAGACACAGAGACAAGAAATGATGCATTTGGGGAAAATGACATTGTTCCGAAATGAGGGAATGAAGAAGGCCCATGGTGCAAGAATGAGAGGCAAGCAGGAGAGGTAGGAAGGGGTCAGACCTACGCCGTTCCGAGGAGTTTGGATTTTATCCAAACTTATCCGGAAAGCTATCGAGGACATCCGGGACGAAAGAAGAGGAGGGATTAAAGGGGATTACAGATTAAAGAGGACGGGGTGGAGGGGCGTGAGGTGGCCAGGGAGGCGAAGAGACCAGTTATTGATCCAGGAGGAGGGCCGGATTCGGGAGCCGGTGTATCCGGCACTTTCTGGATCTACTGTGTCATTCTTTTTCAGACCCCATTAAGCTTCCTGTCCTGTCTCAGTCTCTTGTCTCTGTCTCCATAACACTTTCAAGAAATAAACCCATGTCTCTGCCCAGTTCCTTAGTCTAGAATACTGATGAAAATGGGAACACCGATGGAGTTCTTTCACGGTGATATTTTTAGCGTGTTCTTTCTCTCATTGGCTGAAAGGAATTTCCTAAAAGATTTCCACATTATTTCTGTCATAAAAACAATGAAAATAGCATTTATTTACTTATATAGAGAAGAGAGCCAGGCACACAGAAGTCAAAGTTCAATAAGTACTTGTGGAGTGAATAAATGAACGAAGAATGAATGGAAAACCAGGGGATTCGTTCAGCAGTGGCATTAGGACTGTTAAGAGGACCTTTTAGCAGGGAGATGACACTACAGAGAGAGATTACAGGAATGCCCAGGGTAAGTGACTGAGCTGTGACTGTTTTATCAAGAGAAAGGCTCATGTAGTATAATTATACATTAGTATAATTTGGATTTAGACTCAAAAGACCTGCCTTTTCCGTTCTGGGCTATGATCACACACTTGCTGAATCACTTGAAGAAATTAAATTAACCTTTCTGGCCCTTAGTTTTCTCGTCTGCAAAATCATGAAAAATAAGACCTACCTACCACCTTGCAGAATTGTCAAGCTAAATGTGTCAATGAAATATAAAGAGATAATCTGTTTCCTTGCTCCTGGGTGATACAGAGGAACGGGAATAGTGACTGGACGATTTCATTCATTCATTCATTCATTCATACAGTATGTATGTATGTATTTCCACTTGCAGAATCCTAGGCAGACCAGAGGAGTTTTGTGTTGCTTCAACAAGTCAACTTTCCATTAGAATGTGAATGTACTTTGGGGAAGCCTTTCTGTGCCAGCCTCCTCTCTCCCTGGGCCCATAAGGCCAATTCAAGGCCATGGACAGTCATACATGTTGAATTCTGCACTAGGACATTACATCCAAGGGGGCCCTTTTCACATTGTAGATGTAATATGTGTATTTTTCATGATGATTTTCTGTCAGATAGAGGCAACATACTTCCCCAAATCAGCATAGTTTGGTAATTTTCTCAACAAATAGAAATACAAATTATTGAGGAATTGGTATAAAAGTACTTTTCCATTAGTATAAAAGTACTTGGTCACACCAGTTGGTGCACCACCCAGATTTAGTATGGTTTGTCCTCACCAGATGCCTGGGCCTCAGCTGCTTGTTCCAGAAACAGCCACAGTCGTCACACCACCGCCCAGCACTGCCGCTTGCCTCAGCCTCCCCTGGCAAAGAAATATGAGTACCGTCATGTCCACAGTGGCCACAGCAGGTAGGTGTGAGCCAAACAGACCCTTAGAGGTTCTGTCTGCCCCATGGGCTGTTGGGGAAGGGTGGGTAAGACTTTCAGAAGCCTGGGGGAGACAGTGCCCCCGGCAGAAAACGTGGACCAGCAAGAGACAGGAGACGTAAGGAGCTGACAAACAGCTGCCCCCTCATCTTCCCACCCCCACCAGGCTGTTGCAAGGGAAGGCTCCTTACCGCCTCTTCAGAATGACAGCATACTGCTGCTCTTCTGTGAGGCTGTGACCAACTTTGTCTCACACCACCTCTTACATGTTGTCCCTCCTTCGCTACCTCTTGGCCGCTCCCCCTTGCCATGGTATCTGGGACTGTCCACCTCCAACCAATGCAGTATGTCGGCATTGTGGTCCGGGAGCTTAGGCCATACATGCCCCACTGAGCTCATGGCCTCCCTGGGCCTCTCTGTGTGTTACAGATGTGCATATAAGCATAATCAGATTGCAGCGCACTGGGCCTTTATGGAAGAGTTCTTGAGGATATGCAAAGAGAGGGAAATTTGTTCCAAACACATCCATTTTGATATCACTTTCCCCCAAAGCCCTATTCTTTTTCTTTCTTTCTTTCTTTTTTTTTTTTTTTGAGTCAGGATCACTGTTTCACCTAAGCCAGAGTGCAGTGGCATGATCACAGCTCACCATAGCCTCAACTTCCTGGGCTCAGGTGATCCTCCTGCCTCAGTTCCCCATCTAGATGGGATCACAGGCATGAACCACCATGCCTGGTTAATTTTTTAATATTCTGTATAGAGGAGGCCTTGCTATGTTGCCCAGTTCAGTCTCAAATCTGGACTCAAGCAATCCTCCCAGCCTTAGTCTCTCAAAGGGATGGGATTACAGGCATGAGCCACCCACCATGCCTGGTGCTATTCTTTTAACCTTCTTCTCCCGACTCCAGTTCTGCCCTTATTACACATGTCATCTGATTTACCCCTCTCCCACCCACCTCCAAGAGAGGTTTGGCACGTAACCAAGCAAAGGATCGATTTTCCTTAAGAGGAGGACAAGGGCTGTTGTTGGTAAGAATTATAGTTTAACAGGATTGTGTTGGTCATCCAGGAAGAGATCACCTAACACTATCATGACTTCTGTCAACTGAAGAAAAAAGATCAAGTTTTTTTAAAGAATTAAGGTTACTTGCATTCAGAAGTCTTCCTGAAAACTACAGCCCGGGAGCAGTCCTTGAAAGAGGTCCTGTCGGACTGCTTGCATAATATCTCAGCCCATCGTTATGCATTGGCGGCGGGGTTTTTGTTCCTGCAAAATCATATCAAAGTTGGATAGTAGTTACATTGAATCAGGATCACATCCCATCAAGGTTCTGGTGTAAAAATAAGTCTGGCTATAGATTATAGAGGCATCATCACTAATCTTGCCTGATGTTTTTTTATGTGTCAAAAAAGAGAAAGACTTTTAAGGAATATGGTGACTCAGGAAATCGACGTGGGGGCTATGTGCACTCTTCTGGTTTATCTTCAAACATCCCTCCAGAGAGCTGGTGTTCACAGAGTAGGAGCTTTGGGAAATCATGCTGGCGAACAGAAATGAGCACACATGGCTTCTGATGTTTGCTACTTTGTCTCACATGTCTATGTTGTGATCCATCCACTCCCTCTTACCTGTCTTGACTTTGAGACCAATGGTTGTGTTGGAAAGAGAATGGCAAGGCCCGAAGGCACAATTGGTGAAGGAGGCCTGGGAGTCCAGGGCCTGCAGGGTGGCAGCTCCCCTAAGCTGCATTCGGGCACATCTGGGAAGCTCCATACCTGTGCCCCCCCACCCTCCCAAGCACCTGAACCTCCAGAGGGGAAGTAGCCATGAGTGACACAGTCCTCCTGCTGCTGGGCTCACTGGTGGATGCGGCAGGGAGGTGCCAGCCCTGAGTCATGCCCAGCTGGCTGTGATTCAGCAGGCAGCGACCCCCTTGGCTGACACACTTGAAGCCTGGCCTGGGCTGATTTTTTTACTCAGCATAGGATGTGCCCCGCTTGTGTTCCGCGGGAGACAGGCGTCTCCCATCAAGCACCCGGCAATCACTTTTCCTCCTCAAAGTGCAGTTTCCCTCTGATGCAATCAAAGATAAATACAAACTAGACTCTGAGTGGGGGAAGGAGGACTGACCTTGGGGTGCTGGCAGAACACATTTCAGAAGCTGCAGGCCACCTGCCAAGCATGAATGTGTTAAGGGAATGGCCACGAAAACAGAAAAGCCTTTCCCCATCACATCTGCCGGCACAGCAGCTCTATGTAATCACGTCAGTACTGTTTCTTTTCCCTAGCGGCCTTCTCTCGGGTTCCCTCCTAACTACTGGACTCACCACAGCGTGGGCCTGAGTCCATTTCCTTGGCAAATTGCCCTCTGGGGAAGTTTACTGAGACACTGTATAGCTATGCTTAGGAAGCTCTCAAGTATTGACACAGAAACTGCTGGATATTGTTGTTCACAGACAAACATCGAAGTGCTGAGCAGTATATATTGTGTCTCCAAAGTCGAAGTTCCATTTTAAACTTTTATAATATTAGAAGTGTAAATGCAATTAACTTACCAAATACATGATTTGTAAAGTTAATTACACATATTCTTCTAGATTCAGGAGATATGCATGCATGTTCATTACATGGACATATTGCCTAGTGGTGGGGATGGGGTCAGGTGGCCTATTCCCCAGATGGTAAACATTGTATTCACAGGTAATTTCTGAACCTTGACCCTTCTTCCCACTTCCCCCCTTATTGGTGTCCCCTGTGTCTATTATTTCCATCTTTGTGACCGTTTAGCTTTCACATATGAGTGAGAACATGTGGTGTTTGGTTTTCTGTTTCTGAGTCAGTTCATATAGGATGATGATCTCCAGCACTTCCATGCTGCAGCAAAGGGCACGACTGCATTCTTTTTCATGGCTGCATAGTATTCCATGGTGTATATATACCACATTTTCCTTATTCAGACAATTGTTGGTGGGCTCTTTGGATGGTTCCATGATTTTGCTATTGTGAATAGTGCTGTGATGAGCATACCAGTACAAGTATCTTTCTTTTTTTTATTTTTTAACTTTGAAGATGTGGGCACAACTCAGTGTTAGGTAGATAAGTGGTCATTGTACAGGTAAAGTTTGGGCCTCCCTTTGATTCCTACTTTGCCTAGTTTGGAATCAGGTACCCCTCCAGTTTTCCCTGGCAGTGTCCCACTACTGCCAATCCCTTTCCTACAGTATTATGATAAATGTTCAGGGTCCGCTTATGAGTGAGGACATGTAGTACACAGTTCTTTGTTTCTGTGATAGATCAATGAGTGTGATAGACTCTAAATCTATCCATGTTGCTGCAAAGTACATAATTTTGTCCTTCTTTGTGGCTGTATAATATTCCATCATGTATATGTGCTACATTTTTAAAATCCACTCCACTTTTGATGGGTAGCATGGTTGATTCCATGCTTTTGCTATTGTGAATAATGCTGTAATAAACATGTGTGTGCAGGTGTCTTTTTTATAGAGTGATTTCAGTTTCTTCTGATATATTCTCAGAAGGAGATTGCTGGGTCATGTAAAAGGTTGATTTTAGATCTTTAAGGAATTGCCACACTGTTTTCCACAGAGGTTGTATTAGTTTACATTCCCACCCATAGGGTAGAAGTGTTCCCTTTTTCCCACATCCTCTCCAGTATCTGTTATTCTTTGAGTCATTGATGATGGCCATCCTGACTGGAGTGAGGTGGTTAATTTGCATTTCTTTGTTGATTAGTGAGGCTGAGCATCTTTTTATGTATTTGTTGGCTGCTTGTATGTCTTCTGAGAAGAGTCTATTCATATCTTTTGCCCATTTTTTATTAGGGCTGTTTTTTTGTTTTTGTTTTTCCTTTTGTCACGTTTGGGTTTCTTGTAATTCTGAAAGTTAGGTCTTTGTAAGATATACAGTAGGCAAATATTTTTTCCCATTCTGTGGGCTGTCTCTTCTCTTGATAGTTTGTTTTGTTTTGCAGAAGCATTTCAGTTTGATGAGGTCCCACTTGTCTATCTCATCTCTTATGGCAAGGATATTTTGGGTTTTGATCAGGATTTGGTTGTCTATTCCAATTTTCTTAGGATGTCTCTTGCATTTTCTAAAATTCTTATAGTTTGAGGAGGTTTTACATTTAGGTCTTTGATCAATTTAGAGTTGATTTTTGTAAATGGTTATAGGTAGGGGTCCTGTTTCATTCTTCTGCATGTGTTAGCCAGTATTCCCAGCACCATTTACTGAATAGGTTCTCCTCTCCCCAGTGATTTTTGGTGGAGGCTTTGTTGAAGATGAATTGGTTGAGAAATGGAGGTTTTGCTTCCAAAAATTTCTATCCTGTTCCATTGGTCTGCATAATAGACCTTGATTTTAAAATAGAATTGCCAAGTGGTTAAACAATACTCACTCTCAGATAGAAATTCCTATAAACAGGTTTATTTTGAAATACAGTGTATAGATTTTTTTAAAAGCCACTCAATATGTCAATTAGTTAGCAATCTACCAGTTAAAATACAGCATTAGTTCAATTCAGCTAGGCAGCTCTTGGTCTAAGTTATGGGATCAATCTTCCTTATAAGAAATAACCAAGGAAAAGAAATACAGGGACAGGTCTATAAGAAATCACTGGCGCTACCTCCTTGCATTGGTTCTCAGCGACTACTGGGAACTCTTGAAGGTTTGAGTGTCTCTTTTGGGCAAACATAACAGTTTTCTATCCTTTAGTCCTGTGAGTTGAATATATGGATCAAGGGACTGATACATGGACCCAAGAAAGGGTAGGAGTCCTTTTCCATGTTTTATTTGGTCCCATTAGAGAAGATATGTTTTAAGTGATAGACAAAGGCACTCCCTGCATGAAACCAGTCTACTCTTTGAGGGATATCCTTCAGCTAAGCGTTATGGGAAAGTACTCAATGGAACATCTCACAATTAACTGCACTTGAGGAACAGGGCAGTAAGGTTAGGGACTTTTCCATGGCTTTGGGTTCCCTAACTGGAGAAGGTTATACTAATAGAATTTTTTTCGTAGATGATGAAAACAGAGTCTATTAAACCACTAATACTTTTAGAGTCTATTTTGTAGTCTGTTTTATTTCAGGCATTTTAGTTAATACATTTGAAACCATTTTCATGATAATGAATTAGAAACAAGACACAATTTTTCTTCGTTGAGTAAAAAATAAATGAATGAATATATGAATTAAAAAACAGGGGTCCTGTTCCTCTCCAAGTTGTATTGACTCTTTGTGTTATAATTTGCTCATTCACTGGGGGGAATTATACAATAGAAATAAATGATTTTTTCCCTTATGCAGCATTTATGTTTAAAAATAACTGAATCACTTTAACTGGTTCTTGAACTGTTAGACAGGAAAGAGGGCTGATGATTAATTGCAGATCAGTTTGATAAGATGAGCCCAGTGATCCTTTGTGAGCTGGTAGAGCAGTGGGTAGATCTATGTTAAATATTAATTGTGGACAATGGTGTGTAATTGGACAGGCAAAGAAAATTTCCTTAAGCTGACTGAAATATTGAATTTCTATGTGGAGAACGCAGTCTTGGACACTAGGAGTAGAGACATGAAAAAGTGTATATATATATATATAATTTCCAATTGATGGCTGGGTAATCATTCGCTCAGATTCCAAAATCAAAAGTTAAGTTTTAGAGTTATTGATGACACAACTGAATGAATAACTGAATTCATTCATGCAATTAACATCAACCCCAATATGTTTAAATGGAGGAGTACTCAATTATTTCATAATTGATAGAGGAACATGTAGGAAGGAAGCTTCAATTTGTGACTAGCCATGTGAGTGAGTTTGTTATGTATCTTGTTCCAGTCTCAGTTTCCTCATCTACTAAATGAGCCGCTTGGAAATGTAGGCTTTGTAACTTCAAGAACATTTGTATAAATGCCATTTGGAACTGTGGGAAATCGACCTGAGTCTGGTGCTGACCCAGGTAAGCACATGGCTGGAGCAAACTTGGATTTTGAGTGGGAAAGGGACAGAAAGAGAAAAGGGAGCCCAGAGTGAACTAAAGGCAATACATTTTAAGGACTTTACCATTTTACATGAGGTTTCTCTAATTTCATGTAAGTACTACATATTCTTTCAAGAAGGTCCAAAGAGATATTATTCGAAACAAACCAACCAACAAACAAAAAACTTTGATATTCTGAATCTTCTAGAAAAATCACAAAAAGACATTGCCGTTCTGTTTTGTAATTTCCACAAGGATTGAGAATAGAGAGAAACATGTAGTTACTCAGTTAATTTTACCCATAATAATTATTTCAATTACTAAAAATATTAAAATTCAGCCTTTTCATTAATTCTGATTCTCCATGTTCACCCAATTAATGAGGTTTCACTATGTACTGTATTGCAAAACAATAGCTTAAAATAATATGAATGTACAGCATCGCCTAGAATAAATAGCTATAAGGTTTATTATTATTATTTCAGCTAGTATTAGCTCAAATTGGTGCTTTTTTCAGGAGATAAAAATTTCCTATTTATGATCCCATAGCAAATGTAGAGAAATTTCTCATAAATATAGCATAATTCCTTAGAAAAGGAATATAAATGTTTTTGCTAAATTTTGAGTGCCAAATCACCCACTTGTTTTGATCATAGACAATCTGCCCAAGCATCAAAAGTAAAAAAATGCAGGTAATCTGGGATGGAATTGCTGAGATATCTATATTAGTTAATTAAATAATAAATTGCCAAATACTGGCCTTAGAGTATTCTGTAGGCACTCAGATTAGAAGGCAGACATTTTCATATTAATTCTGCTATCTTCAAATTTGGAAAACAGACTTTTATATAAAATAGTAGACTAAGACTATTATTATCTTGCTTTCTTGTGTCAGTAACAACAGAAGTAATAATTCTATTCTCTAATTATGTAATTGCATTGCCTAAAATTCACAAAACTGGTAAGATCTGCACTGAAATGTTACATACTTTCAGATTAAATTATTAGTATTATATGATTGGTGTTCATAAAATAATACTTTTTAATGGATAACACCCAGAAATGGAATACTAAACATTTTTTGTGGAGACTTCTCATAAAACATCATTGTCTATTTTTCAAACATTTGTTAAGTCAGATTTAAATTTTTTGATTTGATTGTTTTGAACTTGCTTAAAAATGCTACCAATTAAATCTATTTTTCAAAAATAAGGTAAATTTTTCTACCTTTTTTTGAATGAAATAAATGGGTGCTAATTTTATAAAGTTCAACTCTTTTTGAAAGGCAGAGAGGAAGATGAAAAGCATTTTTAATAAATTAAACAAAAACATCTGAAAAATAGGTATTACTTGATGGCTAATTTTTAATTTATACTTATATGTACATGCAGAGATCATCCAAAATTATTAAAAAGATTAAGCATACAATCAACGCTTACAATTTTTATCACATATTTTGAAGAGTAGGTAGTTTTTTTGTTTGTTTGTTTTTGTTTTTTGTTTTTGAGTTGGAGTCTCACTCTGTTGCCCAGGCTGGAGTGCAGTGGCATGCTCACGGCCACCACAGCCTTGACCTGTTGGGCTCAGGTGATCCTTCCGCCTCAGCCTTCCAAGTA
>CAUYQG010222595.1:0-13754 GCA_963574415.1 Tarsius wallacei | reverse complement strand
CAGCCTCTACCTGCTGGGCTCCGGCGATCCTTCAGCCTCAGCCTTCCAAGCAGCTGGAACTACAGGCACGCACTACCACGCCCGGCTAAGTTTTTGATGTATTGTAGAGATGTGGTCTCACCAAGTTGCCCAGGCGGGTCTTGAATCCGCAGGCTCAGGCAATCCACTCACCTCAGCCTCCCAAGGCGCGGGATTACAGGCTGAGACACCAAGCCCGGTTTTTTTTTTTTAAATTGTAAAGACGAAGTCTTGCCATGTTGCCCAGGCTGGTCTCAAACCCCTGGGCTAAGGCAATCCTCTCACCTCTGACTCCCAAAGTGCTGAGATTATAGGCATGAGCTACCGCGCCCAGCTGCTGCTTTCTTGAGAAGACATTTTTCCCTAGTTGAGTGGCAAAAGGAATGGTAAAAAGGACCCTTTGCTAACCAGCCTGGTCAAACTTGAAGTCAACAGTCACAGTAATCAGATCACCTTTACCACCAAGTCCAAGTTGTCTGAAGTCCTCTTCCAGATTGAGACTGGGTGGAGCAATGGGGAGCCCAAGGACTGCACCCAAAAGTCTGAGGCATCCTTCACCTATCGGACAGATGAAGCAATGGGTGATGATTGGGTCTGAAGCAAAATGGCTGTAAGCAGAGGTAGTAAGAAGGAGTATGTGAATTTAGTAGGGTTGATGGGAGGCATCCTGGAAAGATTTCCCAAGTGTCTAGGAAGAAGAAGCAGAACCTTCCTGTGAGTATGTACAGAGCTGTTAAAGCAACTCACTTGAACACAGCAGCTTATATGGCAATAGCCATATAATGGAGGTCGTAAGGAATAGCAATAATAGGGGTTAGGATTTAAAGGCATGCACTGTAGGACCTGGAATATTTGCATTCATTCCTTTAAAAAGTCTTTACTAAGTATCTACATGCATATAAAATAATAAGTAGTAATACAAGATAGTCACATGAATGAATAAACAGGTAATTATAGGCTGGTGCAGTTGGAGGTGGCTTTTAATGCATATAATATCTCCTAATGAAGCGTTTCACCTAATTAGAAGAATGACATATATATAATTTGTTGATGCTAAAGATGGGAACTTTTTTTTTTGAGTTGGAGTCTCTGTCACCCAGGCTGGAGTGTACTGGCACACTCACAGCCACCCCAGCATCGACCTGCTGGGCTCAGGTGATCCTTCGGCCTCAGCCTCCCAAGTAGCCTACAAGTAATACAGGCACACGCTACCACGCCCACCTGGCTAATTTCTGATTTATTGTAGAGACGAGGTCTCACCAAGTTACCCGGGCTGGTCTCGAATTCACAGGCTCAGGCAATCCACTCACCTTCAGCCTCCCAAAGTGCTGAGATTACAGACTGAGCCACCAAGTCCAGCTGTGAACTTTTAATTAAGCATATACTATTTGATTTTAAGAGTTATATCACATGGTTTTGAAATAGCTAACTTTCTGCCACATTGATTGGCCCTATCTGAGTTTCAATGAGTGGGCTCACCTTCATAATGAACATTTTTTAAATGAGAAATGAAATGAAAACATTTTGATTCAGAAGATCTTCATAGATTCTTTACTTTTGCTTGCAGCTATTTGTATTGTTCTTTTAAGGATGGAAAGCTATCTTGAACTATTGAGAACTGCTCTGAAAGACTATACAGAAATGAAGAAAAGAATTTGTCATGCATAGCCAAGTAGATTTTGTATAGCCTTATCATTCTGAATGGAAACAAATGGTTGTCTGGGGCATAGATATATGGAACATGGGTAGTATTCCATGCTGCTGTACAGTACCAACTTGTCTTTACTTTTACATATATGACAAGCAGCATTGGAGAAATCATCAAGCCACTGTAAAAACAAAACAAAACAAAAAAAATCAGTGTAATATACAAAAGGGACTTCAAAATTTTCAGGGAAAATGGAATTAAAAGATTAAAAATTAAGATATATAAACTTTATTTCTTAGTATAACCTGCATCAAGTTTAAGACATTTTTGTAAGTGATGATACCAGCCATTTAACCTATCCCTAAAGTACTAAGAGTCTTGGAAATTCAACCATGTCAATGCAATCTTTTTTACATTATTAACTGAAAGAAAATAGATGCCCTTTAAAGATTTTTTTTTTTTTAAGCTCAGGAAACAAAAAGAAGTCTGAAGAAACCAAATCAGCACTGTAAGATGAATGCCTAATGATTTTCCATGGAAACTGTTGCAAAATTGTCCTTGTTTGATGAGAGGAATGAGCAGAACCATTGTTGTAGTAGAGAAGGACTCTCTGGTGAAATGTTCCTGGGTGTCTTTCTGCTAAAGCTTTTTGGTTAACTTTCTCAAAACACTCTCATAATAAGCAGATGTGCTAGGGCCCAGTGACTCACATTTGTAATCCCAGCACTTTGGGAGGCCGAGGCAGGCAGATTGCTTGAGCCCAGGAGTCCTAGACCAGCTTGGGCAACATAGTGAGACCTCATCTCTACAAACAAACAAACAAAAAATTAGCCAGGTGTGGTGGCATGCACCTACAGTTCCAGCTACTCAGTTGGCTGAGGCAGAAGGAGCCTGAATCCAGGAAGTTGAGGCTGTGGTGAGCCATGATAATGCCACTGCACTCCAACCTGGATGACAGAGTAAGATTGCAACTCAAAAAGAGAGGGGGGGAAAAAAAAACCAGATGTCTTGTTCTTCGGCCCTCCAGAAAGTCATCAAGCAAAATATTCAGCATCTCAAAAAACTCTTGCTATGAACTTTGCTCTTGACCAGTCCACTTTTGCTTTGATTGAACCCCTTCGACCTCTTCAACGACGGCATGGACAAGATGAACTATTATTCACAAATTGATATATATGGTCTGTTGCTGCAGGCTTTATCTTCATCATCTTGTTCCTTCTTAAAATGAATTTTCCATTTGAAAGCTGCTATTATTTAGGGAATTGTCCCCATAAAATTTTCATAAAGCACCAATTATTTCACTATTTTTTCGCCCACGCTTCACCGTAAAGTCAACATTTGTTCTTGCGTCAATTTTAGCAGAATTCATGTTGTTCTGATAGGGTGTCTTTTCAAACTGATATCTTTTTTTTTTTGAGTTGGGGTCTGGTCTCACTCTGTCACATAGGTTGGGGTGCAGTGACATGATCACAACAGTCACGGCTCATGGCAGACTCGGCCTCCTGGGCTCAGGCAGTCCTTCCACCTCAGCATCCCGAGTAACTGGGACTACAGGCGTGCGCCACCACACTTGGCTAATTTTTTAATTTTTTGGTAGAGATGAGGTTTTGCTATGTTGCCCAGGCTGGTTTCAAACTCCTGGGCTCAAGCAATCCTCTCACCTCAGCCTCTCAAAATGCTGGGATTACAGGTGTGAGCCACTGCACCCAGCTCAAACTTATATTTTATCCTTCTTAGTGCCTCAAACTAGATGCTGTTAAGACATGTTATAACAAGTTAGTATGAGTTTATTTTGCTGTAAAAAAAAATATTTGAGGTCGGGCACAGTGGCTCAGGCATGTAATCCCAGCACTCTGGGAGATGGAGGCAAGAGGACTGTCCTCGACCAGGGGTTCAAGACCAGCCTAAGCAACATGGCAAGACCTCTTCTCTACAATAAATAAAACAGTTGGCCAGGCATGGTGGCACATACCTGTAGTTCCAGATACTTGGAAGGCTGAGGTGGAAGGATCACCTGAGCCCAGTTGGTAGAAGCTGGGTTGGTCATGAACATGCCACTGCACTCCAGCCTGGGCGATAGACAGACTCCAACTCAAAAAAAATTGTTTTTGAAATTCATGCATAGTTTTTTTCATAATGCACATTTTCCATGAACTTTTCAATGTCATCATATACATTTTCCAAAATAGCAATCATAATACCTGCTTGAGTACAGCAAAATGCATTTAGGTTATGGGGAAATCTTAGGGTGGCAGTGTTGTTTATTCTCTAAATATATTAGTGTTTTAGGTAAAGTTCTAGTTCCCTTTTTACTGATATGTTTATGACTTCTTTGAACAGAAAAGAAGAAGTATTACAAAGTTTCTTCAACTAATGACAAGGCAAAATGTGTATAATCTGACAGGAAAAGCAAGCAACTGTAAGTAAATTCTTCATGAAACTTTTTTTTTTAATCAGAGTCTCACTCTGTCACCCAAGCTGGAGGGCAGTGGCACACTCATGGCCACTGCAGTGTGGTATTATAGGTATGAGCCACCATGCCTGGCCATGAAACTTCTTAAACTTTTGTTCTGATAAAAGAAAGACTAAGACTGTTCAAAATTGGGCTTCATTTTTTTTTTTTTTTTTTGAGTCAGAGTCTCACTCTGTCACCCAGGCTGGAGTGCAGGGGCACACTGCTCATGGCCACCACAGCCATGAGCTCCTGACCTGCCGAGCTCAGGAGATCCTTCCACCTCAGCCTTCCAAGTAGCTGAACTACAGGCACGTGCCACCATGTCTCCCAGCTAACTTTTTGGATTTATTGTAGAGACAAGGTCTTGCCAAGTTGCCCAGGTTGGTCTCGAACCTGGAGACTCAGGCAATCCTCTCGCCTCTACCTCCCAAAGTGCTGGGATGACAGGCGTGAGCCACTGTGCCCGACTAAAACTGGGCTTCTTAATGAAGTTGGCTTATTTCCAAGAGTATATGTGAAGCACACAATCTGACATACTTACAGGGATTGAGGTGAGGTGAGATTGATTACTTCATGAAGACAGCAACCTACCTAAATATCTAACCATAGTTATGAGAGCTGATACCATTGCTATCACTGGTGTGTTTTTGCTACCAAGGAAAATACTCTACTTCCACTACCTATCTTCCGAACTGCTCTTGAGAGGGAGAACTAAGAACATCTAGCTACTATTTTCCTGTGTTATTGGCACATTGTAAACAAAAGGGACAAACCCAGTAGTTCAAGTTTTTGGGTTTTTTTTAATGCCCACTCCTGGCTTCTCTGAAATAACCAGACATGTTTTCAATATTTAAATGTAAATGTCTCTTTTTGAAGAGAGAAAGCATCTGATTAGCTGATATCTGAGGAAATTAATTAATAATTTACAATGCACTTCAGTTCTTCTCCCCCATGAATGACATACAATTTCCCAAGTCAGTAACAAGCACCTTTCACCTCAGAGGATTTCTCTGTCCCATGTGTTACTATGGCTGCATAACAAGTTACCCCCAAATGGGTTGGCTTGAAGTACAAAAATTATGCATTATATCATGTATTATTTTTTAACAGGTCCATGGTCAGAAATTCAGACCAGAAACAGAATGGATGGCTGGTTTCTGGCCACATTGTCAGGGGCATCAATTGGAAGATTCAAAGGCTGGGGGTCAAAATCATCTGAAGGATTATTCTCTCACTTGATATGACAGCAGTTAGTGCTTGCTCATAGCTGGGAACTAGCTAGGGATGTTGGCCAGAATATCCTCAATAGTTCTCTCTATGTGGTAAGTTTCCTTATGATGTGGTGGCTGAGTTCTAAGGGCAAACATTATAAGAGAGAGGGAGAAATAAATGGAGGTTGTATAATTTTTATGACCTAGTCTTCAAAGTCACATATTTTGTGACTTTTTTTTTCCAAACTCCAATATTAGAGACAGTCACAAGTCCCTGCTTAGATTCAAAGGAAAGAATCCTATTCAACATAGTACTGGAATTTCTAGCCAGAGAAATCAGGCAAAAAAATGAATAAAGTTTATCCAAATTGAAAAATAAGAAATCAAACTATCCCTGTGTGCCAACAAATAGGATCTTATGCCTAGAGAATGCTAAAGACTCCTCCAAAAGACTCCTGGACTTGAAAAATGAATTCAGTAAAGTTTAAGGATACAAAATCAACACACACAAATCGGTAGCACTGCTATACGCCAAGAGGGACCAAGCTGAGAATCAAATCAAGAACTCAATTCCATTTACAATAGCAGCTAAAAAGCTAAAATACTTCGGAATATAGTTAACCAAGGAGGTGAAAAATATCCATAAGGAGAACTACAAAACTTCGGTGAAAGAAACTCCAGAGAACAGAAATGAAGAAACATCCCATGCTCATGGATTGAAAGAATTAACATTGTTAAAATGGCCATATGACCCAAAGTAATCTACATGTTCAACACAATCCCTATCAAACTACCAATGTGATTTTTCACAGAATTAGAAAAAATATTCATATGGAACCAAAAAAGAGTCAGAATACCCAAAGCAATCCTAAGCAAAAGACCAAAGCTGGAGGCATCATATTACCTGACTCCAAATTATACTACAAGGCTGTAGTAACCAAAACAGCTTGGTACTGGTACAAGAGGAGACACATGGACCAATGGAACAGAATAGAGAATCCAGAAATAAACTCAAATACCTACAACCAAATGATCTTTGACAAAGCAAACAAAAACATACACTGGGGAAAGGCCACCCTATTCAACAAATGATGCTGGGAAAATTGGATAGCTACACGCAGAAAAATAAGCCTTGATTCGTATCTCTCCCTACATACAAAAATTAACTTGAGATGGAGTAAAGTCTTAAATGTCAGACCTGAAACCATAAAAATCCTAGAAAAAAACCTAGGAAAAACTCTTCTGGTCATTGGCCTAGACAGATAATTTATGGCTAAAACTTCAATAGCAAATGCAACAAAAACAAAAATAAATAAATGGGACTTAATTAAACTAAAAGGTTTCTGCACAGAAAAAGAAATAATCGACAGAGCAAGTAGGCAAACTACAGAATGGGAGAAGATATTCACAAAGTATACATCTGACAAAGGATTAATATCCAGAATCTACAAAGAATGCGAACAAATTAAAAAGCAAATAGCCCCATTCAAAAGTGGGCAGACAACATGAAGAGACATCTCTCAAAATAAGATATACACATGAACAACAAATAAATGAAAAATGCTTAACACATCACTAATCGTCAGGGACATGCAAATCAAAACTCCAATGAGATGCCACCTTATACCAGTCAGAATGGCCATGATTAAACAATCAAAAAACAATTGATGCTGGTGCAGATGTTGAGAAAAGGGAATGCTTAAACACTGTTGGTGGGAGTGTAAATTAGTACAACCTCTCTGGAAATCAGTATGGAGATTTCTAAAAGAACTAAACGTAGATCTACCATTTGATCCAGCAATCCCACTTCTAGGTAGCTACCCAAAGGAACAGAGGTCGTTATATTGAAAAAAAAAAAAAAAAAGACACCTGCACCTGCATGTTCATTACAGCACAGTTCACAATTGCGAAGATGTGGAATCAACCTAAATACCCATCAACTGATCAGTGGATAATGAAAATGTGGTATATATACACTATGGAATGCTATTCAGCTATCAAAAAGAATAGGCCAGGCTCAGTGGCTCAGCCTGTAATCCCAGCACTTTGGGAGGCAGAGGTGAGTGGATTACCTGAGCCCGTGGGTTTGAGACCAGCCCGGGGAACTTGGCAAGATCTCGTCCCTACAATAAAATAAATAATAGCCAGGCATGGTAGCGCGTGTATGTAGTCCCCGGCTACTCGAAGGCTAAGGCAGAAGGATCGCCAGAGCCCAGCAGGTGGATGCTGGGGTGGCCGTGAGCATGCCACTGCACTCCAGCCTGGGCAAAGGAGTGAGACTACAACTAAAAAAAAAAAAGAATGAAATAATGTATTTTGAAGCAACTTGAATGGAATTGGAGAACATCATCCTAAGTGAACCAATGCAGGAACAGAAAACCCAACACCGCATGTTCTCACGTATAAGTGGGAGCTAAACTAAGGATCTGCAAAGACGTAGATAATGCTATAATGGACACTGGAGACTCAGAAGAGGGAGGGGAGGAAGGGATGTAAGGGTGAAAAATCACCTATCAGGTACAATGTGCACAGGTGGGGGTACACTTAAAGCCCAGACCAAAGAGTATTTGTACCTCCTAAAGCTATTAAAATAAAGAAAAATGAATAAATAGCAGATTCAAAGGAAAGAAAAATAGATCCCACCTCTCTGTGGGAGAAGTGTCAGTCTCATTATAAGAAAAGCATGGATAAGTAGGTGAGGTCATCTTTAGAAAATACAATGTGTTTCAAGAAAGGTATTGAAGATTCACCTCATAGTTGCTGCATGATTTGAATTTTAATATATTTTATTATAAATATAATATCTGCTTATGTGGAAAACTTAGAAAAAGATAAAAAGAAAAGAATAGCTTAATATAGCCCTACCACTCAAATTAATCATAAAGATTAAAGTTTTCATATAGTCACATATACTATGTTCTGCTGTGGTTTCTTTTATTGTCTGTTTTTCCCAACCTTATTTTTTTTTTTGAGTTGGAGTCTCACTCTGATGCCCAGGCTGGAGTGCAGTGGCATGCTCACGGCCACCGCACCCTCGACCTGCTGGGCTCAGGCAATCCTTCCACCTCAGCCTTCCAAGTAGCTGAAACCACAAGTGTGCACCACCACGCCCGGCTAATTTTTTGATTTATTGTACAGATGAGTTCTCGCCAAGTTGCCCAGGGTGGTCTCAAACCTGTGGGCTCAGGCAATCCTCTCACCTCAGCCTTCCAAAGTTCTGGGATTATAAGCATGAGCCACCACGCCCGACCTGTTTCTCCCAACTTTAAATGAAAAATTTGAAAGAGTAGTACAAAGAGTGTCATTTACTCTCTATATAGATTCAGTAAATATTAACATTTTATAGTATTTGCTGTAGCTCTTTTTTCTTACTGAACCAATAGAAAGTTAAATTCAGATATTATGGTACCGCTTCTAAGTACTGCAATTACAACATGCATCTCCTAAGAATAAGGACATTATCTGAAATACTCACAATGATATTATCATCTAAGAAAAATAATACTAATTTCATGATATTATCTGATATCCATTCTACTTTTTTAAATTTCCCCCATTATCTCATGGCCATCTTTTATAGATTTCTTTTTTTACAAATCCTGACCCAATCAAAGTTAGCATTTGCAGGAGACACCCTTATGGAAACTGGAACTGGCAACCAATTCCTGATCAAAACCCCAGGTGCCCATGCCATAAGAGATAAGATAGACAAGTCAAACTGACAAGCTTCTGTGAAGCCAAAGAAACCATCAAGAGAGCAGGGAGACAGCCCACAGACTGGGAAAAAATATTTGCCAACTGTATATCTGACAAAGGCCTAACATCTAGGATCTACAAGGAACTCAAACATACCGAAAAGAAAAAAACAAATAGCCCCATTACAAAGTAGGCAAAAGATATGCACAGACACTTCTCAAAAAAAGACATGTAAACAGCTAACTGATACATGAAAAAAATGCTCAGCCTCACTAGTCATCAAAGAAATGCAAATTAAAGTGGTATCACATGGAGATACCACCTAACTCCTGTCAGGATGGCCATCCTCAATAACTCAACAACAGATGCTGGAGAGAATGCAGCGAAAAGGGAACACTTCTACACTGTTGGTGAGAGTGTAAACTAGTATAGCCTCTGTGGAAAACAGTTGGCGATTCCTAAAAGATCTAAAAATCAACCTCCCATACGACCCTGCAATCCCCCTACTGGGAGTATACCCAAAGGAACTCAAATCACCATATGAAAAAGATACCTGCACACGCATATTTATTACAGCATTATTTACAGTAGCAAAAGCATGGAACCAACCATGCTGCCCATTAAAAGAAGACTGGATAAAAAAATATGGTACATATACATGATGGAATATTATGCAGTCATAAAGGACAAAATTATGAACTTCGCAGCAACTTGGATGGACTTAGAAGCTATAATACTGAGTGATCTATCACAGAAACAAAGAACCAAGTATCACATGTTCTTACTCATAGATGAATCTTGAACAACTATTGTAATACTTTAAGAAAGGGATTGGCAGTAGTGGGAAACTGCCAGAGGAGGGTGGGGGCAGGATCGGCAGTATTGGGAAACTGTGGGACGGGAGGGCACACCTCATCAACAAGGGTACCTGCATAATGAACATTTGTATACCTAACCTTGAATTGTACCCCACATATTAAAAATCAAAAAACAAAAAACAAAGTTAGCATTTGGCACATGGGTAACTTTGGTTAGTTTCATAATCTAGCTCCTGTGCCTCAGTACCTGAGTCAGTCTGATAGAGGATTTGTAACGAGATCTCTGTCTACCCACGGAGTTGTGAGCATCATATTCATTTTCTTCAACTAGGACTTGAACACTTTCTGTGTGCCAGGCACTGTCCAGAAGACACAGTAGTGTTCTTGAGAGCTTACTTCCTGGAGAGATCATATAAAAGAATAAGCTTTGAAAAGTTAACAATGCTATGTAAATGTAGGGGATTATCATTTTAGGTTAAAGGATCAAAACATATCCTGGGGGGAAAATCCTCCTTTGTAGGAAATAAAATAGATTTGGCTTAAAATTAAATTAGTTCTGTTTTGTATTAGGATATGACTAGATCAATGAAGAGATCAACAATACTGAGCAGAAAGATCATTTGAGTGTAGCAAAACAGTGTATAAAGAGCTTCTTTTGCTTTTAACTATATAAAATAATGTATATGCATTTTGTCACATAATACAGTCATGTTACATAATGACATTTGGCCAATGATGGATCCCATAAACAGTGGTAGTCCTATAAGATTATAATGGAGCTGAAAAATTTCTATCATACTAGTACTTACCATTGTGTATCTATTTCCTCACACTATTCAGTACAAGTTTGTACACGTTTATAGCCTAGGAGCAATTAGCTATACCATATAGCCTAGGTGTGTAGTAGGTTATACCACCCAGGTTTGTGTAAATACAGTCTATAATGTTCTCATAACAACAAAATCGCCTAATGATGCATTTCTCAGTATGGATCCCTGTTGTTAAGTGACACATGACTGTATTTGTTAATTTTGATTTTCTCGACTATTATTTTCCCAAAAACTTAATAACCAAGAAAGCCATGTAAAGATACAGAGATGGTGAGACAGAGTTTGGAGCTCAAAGGGGCCTGAGAGGTCATCTAATCCAGATTCCACATTTTTACAGATGATTTCATCAGTGATCACTTTAGAGGAATTTGCATGAAACTTAAGGCTCTAGACACACAGGCTTTCCATATGTAGAAGCCCAGTTTAAAAAACCTGCAATTCGATATGACAATCGGAAACTTTGTGTTTTCATGGTCATTATTCCTCATCTCCCAATTATATAGATTTTCTTGTGCAAGTTGAAGTATTAGTATAACCTTTGTAGGATGGTGATTGCCAGTTTGGAGATCAATCTTAACGCTGCTGGAAGGATGGTGGATCTTCTCCAGCAATATAGGCTGAATTTGAGCAAAGCTGACTCTAAGGTCAGTTTGGACTCTTTCCCCTGGAACAGCTGGCAGGCATTGCCTGTTCTTGTCCTTGGCTTTAAGCTGCTGGTTGGGGAGTGCATGCCAATACTTAGGGTTTTATTCTGGTTTAACAGTTCTTAGTGCTGTTGGCTCTCAGGAAAATTCAGGACAATCTCCTTCTGTAACTTTAGGGTTGACCTGATTGGCAAGGGGGTCTGTCCAGTCCAGGACAAACTGAAGTCATCTGTTCATTCATGTGCCAGTGTCCTTGTACTCAGAGACAGTTGTTTCAAAGATGGTAAAATGCAGGACTTTAGGCTTTACGCTAATACAGAATGGCTATCCTTAAAGACTCCTTAGAGTCTTAGCAGAGTCCCATGTGCTACAATTTACCCTGAGTTTTGGGAGTTTTTTTGTTTTTACTGAAGATATTCTGTAGTTTTTCTTAAAATAAACAATTGGCATCTAGGTCCAAATTTATAATTTTTAATGACATCCCCAAATTTGTCGGTGAATAATACAATAGCTAGGAATGTCATGTTAACTATTTAAATATATTGGAATCTACCAATGTCTCCTAAAACTCTCTTCAGAAGAGGCCTGAGGTTAAGCATATGATAAGGAAATATTTAGTACAGCAGAACACACTTAATATTAAACCAAGATTCCAGGAATGTATTGCTATTGGGAACGCCAGAGAATGGTGGCGGGGACATGCTCTTCTCTTTTTTTTTTTTGAGTTGGAGTCTCACTCTTGTGGCCCAAGCCCAAGCTGGAGTGCAGTGGCACACTCACAGCCACCGCAGTCTCCACCTGCTGTGCTTAGGCGATCCTTCCGCCTCAGACTTCCAGTAGCTGGGGACATGCCCTTTTAAAGTATGACTCCGGCATGGTCAAATCTTTTTTCTGGGTTTTCTTCAGTATGGTTGAGACAGCCAATAATTTCCAAAAAAAAGTTGTTGAATACTATTGAAGATAAAAAATTAATTAAACGTGGAGAGTAAAAGAAACATAACATTACTTATTCAATTATTCATTCAACAAATACACACTGAATATCCAGTATGTGCCTGAGACACAAGCTGTGAACAAAACAACTTGCAAAATACAGGAAGACACAAAAGCAAAAAATGTTTTCAAATCACCTGTGCAAAACACAGGGACACAAAAAGAAAATTTGAAAAGTATCGCATCATTCCTGTTCTCATGGAGCTTCCACTCTGGAGAAGTAGTATTTGGGAAGCTAGACAACACACAAAGATAAAATATGTCAGTTGGTGCTATGAGAAAAAGAAGGGTAAGATGATAAAGAGTGAGGGGAAAGGTGCACTTTAGGTAGGGTTCTCAAGGAAACCTCTCTGATAAAGCCTGTAGGCCACATTCTATCCCTTTCTAGTCCCAAAGGGCTGACCCAACCTTGTAAGAACCTGGCTTACCAGGTCTCCCAGTCCCCACAGGAAGGAGCCTCCACACAGATGCTAGGTTTCTAGACAACTCAATTTCCTGTAGTCAAGAACCAGTGTCTCTGTGTGGTTGACCTGAGATTTGCCTCTCAGTTCCAGTTTCTGGTCTAGAAACCTGTATTAGTCTCCTGAGGCTGCTGTAATAAATCACCACAAACTGGGTGACTTAAACCATCAGAAACTTATTATCCGGAGGCTTAAAGTCTTAAGTCATTGCTCAGTAGGGCCTTGCTTCTTTGAAAGCCTTTAGGGATCATGAGAAAACTTGGACCAGAAAAACAAAACAACAGCAGAAGAAACAAAGCCACTAGGGGAAAATCCTTTCTTGGTTTTTCTAGCTTCTGGCAGCCCCAGATGTTCCTTGGCTTGTGGCAGCATCATTCCAACCACTGCCTCCTTTGGCATGACTATCTTCCCTCTGTGTCTGTTTCCCTTCTTATTGGAGAAGGACCGAGCCAGTATGACAACTAACTATACTTGCAATGACTCCATTTCCAAATTAGGTCACATTCTGAGGTATTGGAGGTTAAGACATCAATATCTCTTTTTGAGGAACACAATTCAACTTATAACAGAGACCAAGAGTCCAAGACCATGGTCTGGGGGTGATCGACACAATGACTAAATGAGCACACATACTGAGGATGTTGTAGTGCCTCCATTTCAAGCCAACTGTATGACAACACTTTATGTAAAAAGTGAAATAGTAGCCGGGCTCGGTGACTCAGCCTGTAATCCCGCGCCTTTGGGAGGCTGAGGTGAGTGGATTGCCTGAGCCCGCAGGTTCAAGACCCGCCTGGGCAAGCGAGACCTCATCTCTACAATAAATCAAAAAATTAGCCGGCCATGGTAGCGCGCACCTGTAGTTCCAGCTACTTGGAAGGCTGAGGCAGAAGGATCGCCGGAGCCCAGCAGGTCGAGGCTGCGGTGGCCGGGAGCGGCCACTGCACTCCAGTCTGGGCGACAGAGTGAGACTCCAACTCAAA
>CAUYQG010222593.1:45-10861 GCA_963574415.1 Tarsius wallacei | reverse complement strand
GTGATGTTTCTTTTTTGCAGTCCTGGAAGTTTTGTTGTCAAGCCCTTTCCAGGTGACAGGTGAACGGGTCCCAGGTCACAGAACCAGGAGGACCAAGTGGAACTAGGGCTGAGCCCTGCTGTCTCCTGGTTCTGGATCCTTCCCGAGTGCTTGCCCCTCTTTCCACCTCCCGGGTAGGCTCCCCTGTGCACCCTCATCAGGGCCACCTCTGATGACGGCCAACAGGGTGTCTGCAAGGGGCACTGAGGCCGCCCAGCCCTCTCCTTGTGTTCAGAGGGACGAGGGGTCGGGGTAGAGATGAAAAGATGAAAGAAAAGGAAGTGGATGATCTGTCTAGCTGCTACGTACGTCCCTAAGACCCTGCAAACGGTCAACATGAAACGCACATGCACGCTGAGTCCCTTCATGACAGTGATTATTGATGAAAGCGTGCCTGATACGAAGAAGAAAACAGCAGCACGCAGAGGCTCGGGCAAAGACAGTTGCTGCGTTTACAAGACAGCCTGAGTCGAGAGCCAGCAAGCTTGGGCGAGACCCACCTCCTCCTCGGCATGTGCAAGAAAGCGTCTTACGGAATGGACAGCTGCCCCTGGTTGGGAAGGTGTGGGGGGACAGGATCTGAGCACGAAGGAGAGGGCATGTTGAGTAAGATGCCCCCAGGTGCCCCTCGGCTTGGAAAGGCGTGAGCATTGCGGCAGGAAGGAAAAACTCGTCATAGGCAGAGTCGGATTCCATTAGGGAAGTCCTGGAATGCGGTGCCCACAGAGTGGGACGGGCCCGAGCAGGTGCAGCTCGTAGGGGTTTACAATGGGTATTGGCAGGGAGCAAGACTGAAAGGCGTGATTAGGCGCGGGAGAGACGGAAACAGAGGGAGGAGTGCTGGGCCCGGGGAAGGTGGCCCCCGTCGGCGCAGAGGGAACGTGGGAGGCACCAGGGCAGGCAGGACAGGAGGGAGGGGAGGCCAGGCCTGGACCAGGCCTGCAAGAGGTGAAAGGGGGTGGTGGGCAGAGCCGGCAGATACACTCCCCTGAGGAGACCTGAAGGATCAAACTCAGACACACATCACAAAAGAGCCGCCATTACAGCTGCCACGTGTAGGAGTGGTTGGGCCACGAGCTCTGCAGAGTCCTC
The DNA here is from genome assembly GCA_963574415.1 of Tarsius wallacei. Classification (NCBI taxonomy): domain Eukaryota; kingdom Metazoa; phylum Chordata; class Mammalia; order Primates; family Tarsiidae; genus Tarsius; species Tarsius wallacei. Next base: position 9,730 of record CAUYQG010222593.1, on the reverse strand, counting down.
AGATGGGGGGCGGGCTCTCAGGATGGCAGGAGCCAGCCACATGTCCCCCAGTCTGCTCCTGTGGGGCCAGTGGGGCCCAGTATTGTGGGACCGGTGGGATGGGGGCTCATGCATGTCTATCCAGCAGGTGGGTGTTGTGCTCAGCACTGAAGAGACTCCACTGAAGATGCAGTCCCCAGCCACAAGGGCTAGAGAGCTCAGACACGCCGGCTGTCACACCTCCGAGCCACAAGAGCTTCTGTTTGGAAAATCATAGACAGACAGTGCTGCGGCCCAGACCAAGATCACGGAGTGCAGCTGCGGGAGGTGGACATCACGAGTCCACTTTTGCCTGAGGAGCCTTCACCCACAGGCCGGAGTGACCTCTGAACACAGAGACAGCATGGGAGCAAGGAGACTGTGAACACAGGACATAGATCTCACAACGTTTCCCGGCCCCGGGGCGCGACAAGGCCTGTGTTTCTCAGCCTCCCATTTCCCTTACCTAGGTAACAGCCCAACGACTCCCATGCCCACTAGACGGGGCTCCAGGACACCCACCCACCATCTCCTCAGCCCTGCAGCACTTCGAAACCCGTCGTGCTCCTGCTATCTCGACTCGCTTGCTGCCATGCAGAGCGGGTTTGGACTCGGTTTCCAGAGGCCCAGGGCAGTCGTCTCAGGAGCGGCAGGGGAGCCATGTTTGGAAGGACGGTGGGCATAGCCTGGGTGGAGGGAAGGGATCCCAGGCAGAGGGAACAGTAGAATCCAAGAGAAGGAGGTTGGTGACATGGCGATGTGTTCAAGGAAGCTGAAAGGAGGGCGGGTGAGAGGAGAGAGAAGACGAGGGGGCAGCATGGGCAGGTCTCAGGGGACCCTGTTGCCAGGAATCTGAGCCTCGGTGGGAAGCCTTGTGAGCTGTAACTGAAGGCTCCTGAGAAGAGGCATGGCAGAAGCTGGCATGGAGTTGTAAAAGATTACCGACCGTCCCTGATGGTCCCACTTTTGTATTTTTTTTTCCCAGTAGAGACAAGGTAATGCTATGCTGTTCAAGCTGGTCTCAAACTCCTGGGCTCAAGCGATCCTCCCGCCTTGACCTCCAAAGTGCTGGGATTGCAGGTGTGAGCCACCATGGCTGGGCAATTCTTTGACTCACCCTTGTATTATAATGGTGCCAAAGTGATCCATCTCTCGGGGAAACCATACAACTCCCTATTTTCCACCCTCAGTACAGTATTCAATCCATCGCAGGAGGTTTTCAACACTTTATTACAAAACAGGCCTGGTGTCGGATGGTTTTGTCCAAGTGTAGGCTCATGTACGGATCAGAACACATTCAAGTGAGGCCAGGCTGGGGTGCTCAGTAGGTCAAGCGTATCCAATGCATTTCTGAATTGCAATGTTTTCAGCTTCTGAAGGGTATATTGGACATCACCCTGTGGGGGGCTGAGGTGCCTGTGTGCTTTGGCGGTCTCAGAAATACACATTCGAGGGGAAGACAATCTGCAGACCAGGTCATTGGTCTGACAACTGTTTTCCATGCTCCAGGTACAAAAGCCTGCACAAGTGTAGTGACAGCAGACAGACAGAGGCTGCAGAATTTTCTCAATGCTTAGCAAGGAAGGCTGGGCAGGAAGGTAGAGTCTAGCAAAGAAGGTCCTTTGAGCTGGGCGTGGTGGCTTGTGCCTGTAGGCCCAGTTACTTGGGAGGCTGAGGCAGGAGGATCACTTGAGGCCAGAAGTTCAAGACAAGCCCGAGCAACATAGCCACACCCCATAACTACAAAAAGTTTCAAAACTTAGGAATGGAGGTGCACGCCTAAAGTCCTAAGCACTTTGGGAGTCTGAGGTGGAAGGATTGCTTGAGCCCAGAAGTTCAAGGCTGCAGATGGCCTGCCTAGTATGGGCATGGAACAGACTCTCAGTGGGCATTACTGGTGAACAGTGGGTGAGTGGACACGTGAATGACTCGATGGCCGTGTTTGTGGAGCAGGAAGCATGCCAGTCCTCGCTCCTGATGAGACACAGCAGGTCTGGGGGCTCGAAGCCACGTGTGACGGGCACAAGCACTTCAGCCAGGCTCCAGCCCACAGCCGGGATGGCAGAGCTGCCCACGACCTGACCTGCAGAGAAGGGAGCACTCTTGGGAGAGTGCTTCGTCCCGGCAGTGGACGTCACGTCTTCTGGGAGGCACAGCCTGTGTGCCCCTGACTGCAAGCCTCCCAAGGGCCAGGCCCACCCAGGACGGCGTGCGGTGGAGGCTGTTTGGGGAGGTTGGCAGGCACTCAGGAAGCCAGCCTGCCTGTACAGGGAGACGGCGACCCATGCATTCGCATGCCAGAAGCATCCGGAACGCAGGTATCACATGAATAGAAGTGCCTAGGTACATTAGACATGTGGGGGCGCATCACTCATATTCGTTATTATATGGAGATCAGATTTTATTTCCAAATTGCAATCAAATGATATTTTCTGTTAGAACTTTAATAGCAAGGCAAATTAAGCAATGCTATGGGTTCCATATTAGTGATCCAGTCTGGTTATAACCCATTTTTGTGTGTGTTTTGTTATGAATCATCCTGAGAATGAAGAAGAGCAAGACATTTTACAGAATGAACTGAAGAGACTTTTCTTTGGCGGAACAGGGAAGCTGCCTGAGCGTTCATGTGACTAACGCTGTCTTGGGGAGATAACAGCCATGAGCATCGCTGGCAAAGCACCATACTCGTGATGATAGCTGACCTTCTCGCAGGCACCGCAGAGCCAAGGCCTGTCAAGGTCAGCTCGTCAGGTCTCCTGTATCAACACAAAACTGCATAAAATCCTTCCTTAAAACCCCCCTCCCCCCGCCTTGCGAATCAACCTTGCCTTTTCTCTTTGTCCAAATTTGAATGGCCTTCCCCTAAAACATGCTTGGGCTCCACTGCCTCTTGCACACAGCAGGTGCTCCATACATGCTTAATAGACTAATAAATGAATCAACCACATGTTAACCACTCAAACACGTCTACTGATAGTATAGAAATAAATAAACCACCCAAATGATGCTGGGCACATGGAAGGTGCTTAGCAAACACAAGGTCTCATTTTCCAGGAATCAGTCATTTCCAGGACCATCGAAAGTCAGTTTTGACAGCAGATAGTATGGATGGAGGGGTCAGCGTGTGCCGGGCACTCTGCCAGGCGCTTTACAGGGATTGTCACATGCATTACAGCAGACATAGAAGTAGGTGTCACCGTCCTCCTCGTCTTATAGATGGGGAAAGTGAGGCACTGAGAGGGAAGGAACATGCCCAAGGCTATCAGGTTTCCGGCAGGGAGTCAGGCTGAGCCAGCAGTTGGTGACATACTGGCGAGCTAGCCACTGGACAGCACGGCCTCACACACGAGAGAGGCTGCGGTGGCTCCTGCCTTCCCCTCCAGGCTCTTCCCAGGCTCTCCTGGACTCTTCCCCGCCTCTGCTTCCCAAGGACCACGAGGTTCCCTCCCCATCCCCGTAGCAGGGCTTCCACAGGCTACCATGCCAGGGCTGGAGGCCATGGGCAGAGTGAGCCAGCCAGGACTCCCTTGCCCTGGAGGGGACCAGGAACAATTTCCTCATGTCCTGAGCTCAAAGCCACCCCGCTTTCAGCCCCCTTTTCATGCCTCCAGCATCTGGGTCCATGCTGAGTTGAATAGTGTCCCTGAAGATTCTCGCTCATCCAGAATCTCAAACTTGGCCTTATTTGGAAATAGGGCCTTGCAGATGCAGACATAGCCAAGTGAAGATGGGGCTAGACCAGATTAGGACAGGTCCCGAACCCTGCGACCGGTCTCCCCAGAGGAAAGAGCAATTTGGAGACACAGACGCGTGCGAGGAAGACAGCCTTGGAAAGACAGGGCCGCGTGGCTGCAAGCCAGGAGGGGCTGCCAGCAGCTGGGGGAGGCACGTGGGTGCTTTCCCAGAGCTTCCAGTGATTGCTTGGCCCTGCCGACGCCTTTGCTTTGTACTTCTGGCCTCCAGAACCATGGAGAGTGAATGCATTTTGTTGTGGCAAGCCACCCCGTGAGGCAGCCCCAGGACACTGGCCATCTCTCCAGGCCCTCAGCACACAGGCAGACACCCCAATGTACCCAAGCACCATGCATCTCCGTGAGGTCATGTCCTGTGTGACTATGTGATTCTCGGTGGTCCCGGACGCATGCTGGGCCTGAACTTTTGATGCCAGTCCATGAAGAAAAAGTCCAGAATTCGAGAGTAAGTGTTTGGCAACTTACAGCGATTTAACAGAGTGATTGTATGTCTGTGGATTCTAGAATTCGAAAATTGGGGCTTGCATGTTGTATGTCTATTTTTATTTATTTTTCCCAATAATTCGTTTTTGTTCCATTTTCCAAAAGTGTCTGTATTTGGCAGCCTGAAAAAAAAATTAAATAAATTAAATTAAATGGGTCCCTTAGCCCCAAGGGTTTGAGAAACGTCAAGTGCATTGGTGACAGGTTGGCTGTCCCTAGGAGGCAGGTCGTGAGAAAATGGCATCTGAGGCTTTTCCTCCATAGCAACAATCTCCCCGTTTTCCTGGGATCAACCTCACCCACTCCATGGCAGCCGCTGCTGCCTCAGACTTTTGCCAAGAAGTCCCGGGTGGGGAGGGGACATGGGGTCTCTCAGGGAGCACCTGGGGGAGGTGGGGGGGTCTCTCAGGAAGTCCTTGGGGAGGATAGGGGGGTCTGTCAGTTGGTCTTGGGTCCCTGTCTCCAGGAAGGGAGCTCCAGCCCAGGCACATCTCCACAGACCTTCCCCGACCATGCCTGGGTCCCCCCTGCCAGCCAGGGCCCAGCATGCTGCCTGTGTTCTCTGTGTCTTGCTGGAGTATGTGCTGCTGGCTCCTGGAGTTTTTGCTCATCGCTTCCTTCCTGGTAGTCCCTGGACTCTCCAGGAATCAGATGGAGGTCCTGGGGGGCCAAGCAAGGGTCCTGGGATTCAGGCAGGGGTCCTGGGGGCCAGGTGGGGGCTGGTCTGGCAAAGAGGCATCGATCATACACAATCACCCCTGTGGCAGCCGGGACTCCCTGGGCACCCGCCCTGGAAGGGCTTCTTCCCAGAGGCTCCCATGCCCCCTGCAGGCGGACCAAGGGCCAGGCCCTCCCCTCCAAGTCAGCACCAACGGACCCAAACTCACACCGCACACCAGTCTGGACCAGCCCAGGCCCGCTGCACACAAGGACCCAAGGCTACCAGGAGACAGGCACAGGGCTTAACGGACACAGAGCACACCCGTGTCCCAAGCCAGCAACCTGCGTGCTTGTGCCCTGTGGACTCATTCAACTTCCACAACTTCCCTGCACAATGGATGCTGCTGTTACCACATTTTGCAGACAGGGAAACTGAGGCACTTGAGTAACTTGCCCAAGGGTCCCAGAATGCAAGTGAGAAAACTGTGGTTCAGACCTGGGCCTTCCGCTCCAGGGAGACCCTGTGACCACCAGGCCATCCTCAGCTCAGCCTTGGAGAACCCACGTCGGCCACAGTGCCCAACCCCAGCCCTCCTTGTTGGGCAGAGAGACACGGAATGTCCTGGAACCCTCCAGATTCCACGGGGCTCCAGGCGGCTCGAGTCGGCGCTGGGCTCCTCGGCTGTCTTCCCACCTTCCCCCACCAGGGCGCTCCCACCGCCAGGCCCCAGAGACCTACCTCCTCTCTCCCAAAACCAGCCCAGGAGCGCCTCCCACGGTGCAGGTGACTCCAGTAGGCGGGGCTGTCACAGAGAAGAATGACCCTCTTCTGGCGGGGGCCTTCAGTGTCCTCCCAGGCGGCTTGTTCATCTCTGAAGCCGGGGGTGCGGGGATAATAAAGCCCATGCATCTTCCCGGGAAGATGTCAGCCTATGAGCCTCCGCGAAGATCAACCTGTGAGGCTCCCGCCCGCCTCCCCCTCCTCCCAAGGTCTGGGCCCAGAAGTCCACTGGCGGCTGCTAGAGCTGATCCGGTGAGGGGCAAGTACCCCTGAGAGAGGAAGCCTCTGGAATTGCACCGGGTCCTTTACCCTTCTGAGAATGAAAGGAGTCACACCCCTACACACACACACACACACACACACACACACGTGAACACGTACACACATGCATATGCAAACACACATGCATACACATATGCATGTGCACGTACACACCACCCAGGCACACACAGGAGCACATGTGCACACATGCACACACATAAGCACACACCCCCATGTGCACACATGCATGCAAACACACATTGATATGCACATGTGCTGCACATGCATAGATGTGCACACATGCACACGCACACACACGCACACGTGCCACCTGCACACATACATGCACACAAATGCACGCATGTCCACGCACACACACACATCTCCTGAGGCGATCATCTGAAGGGAGTGAGGAGGACAATGGAGCCGTGTGCCTGGCTGGGGACAGCAGGGTTGCAGCCTGGGGGCAGAATAGGAAGATGGGAGCCCTGCTGGACACCAAGTGCCTCCCTGAGGTCACAGCCCATGTGACAGCAAAGTGTGCAAACTGCAGACTCTGGCTCAGGCCGGGACCTAGGAAGGATGGGGGAGGGGAGGAAGCAGCCAGAAGCCAGAGCTAGGAGGAGACTTGGAGGGTTCCTAGGGTGACCCTGCAGCGTGAATGAGAACAGCATGCGACTTCTGGACAGAAGCACAGTTGTAACCAAGCACTGACCAGGCTGCTCTCCCATGCCATGTTGCTAAGGCCCCGTAGAGCCAGATGCCTCTCATACCCCATGGTTCTGAGTAGCAGGGTGTCTGACTCAGGGTCCTAGAAGAGCTCAAGCATGAATCTGCACCCTGGAACTCCCACAGACATCTCTCTGACGTTAGAGTCACGAGGCGTGTGTTTAAGGATCCATTAAGGTGTTTGTCGGGCCAGGCTTGGTGGCTCAGCCTGTAATCCCAGCACTTTGGAAGGTTGAGGTGAGTGGACTGCCTGAGCCCGTGGGTTCGAGACCCGCCTGGGCAACTTGGCGAGACCTCATCTCTACAATAAAATGAAAAAAAAATTAGCCGGGCGTGGTAGCACATGCCTGTAGTTCCAGCTACTTGGAAGGCTGAGGCGGAAGGATGGCCGGAGCCCAGCAGGTCAAGGCTGTGGTGGTTGGGAGCGGCCACTGCACTCCAGTCTGGGCGACAGAGTGAGACTCCAACTCAAAAAAAAAGATGTTTGTCGGGTCCTGAATTTCAGCAACCAGTTGGGAGACCCCCACAGAGGCAGGACCAGGTAAGGCTGCAACCTCTCATTGCCTGCTCCCTGATTTCACCCTGCCTCTCCACCGCTCAGCTGCCACCATGCTCTGGCCCACTCCGAAGATTTAAAAACCCTCGCTATAGACTCCTCGGGAAGACGGAGGTGAGGGTCCTCCTGTCTCCTTGGTCAGCGACCCTACGATGAAACCTCGTCCTCGGCTACAGCCAGTGTCTTAACTCGCTGTGCACATGGGCAGGGGCTGGGAGCTGGGCAATGGACCCATTATGATTCCAAAGGGGGCCAGAATCCGACTGGGAAGCACACAGCGAGTAGCCGGCAGCCTGGACACCAGCCCTTCCGCATCTCCCTCCTGGAGCACCCACCACCGGGCCAGCCGGCACTGAGAAGCAGCCTCTCTCTCTGCTTCTCTGTTTCTGTCTCTCCTCTCTCTCTCTCTCTCTCTGCCTGTCTCTCTCTATTGCTCTCTGACTATCTGTCTCTCTCTCTCTCTCACCTGCCTCCTTCTCTTTTCCTCCCTCCTTTTCTCGCTTCTCTCTCCCACCTTCTCTCTCTTCCCCTTTCTCCCTCCCACCCTCTCTCTCCCACCCTCTCTCTCTAATACCAGTGGCTTCCTGGTCTTGAACCCAGATGGCCACCCCATCTAGAGCCCATTCTGTCCCCACAGCGGCAGCCCCTGCCCCTTCCTGGTCCGCACGCCAGCAGAGGCAGTGCCCCGCAGCAGCAGGGAGACTGCTAATCAGATTCTTTCAAGGTGGCTGTCCAGAGAACAAGCCCTTATCATACCTGCCGCCTTTCTGCTCCCCCAAACAAACCATTGCCTCCCCTCCCACTGAGCTTCCCTCCACTTCCCTCCAGAACCAAGACCAAAGCGTCCCAAAGAAGGCTCATCGGGGACCGGCAACAGCAGGCGCGCGGGTGCACCTTTTTCCAAAGCACCTCAAAGCACTTCACTTGCTCAATTAATTGATTTGGAAAACACTCCTGGAGGCAGGGAAGGCATACTTCCTGACACCTGTTTTCCAGATGAGTAAACTGAGGCCCAAAGCAACGGGCTCAAGGTCCCAACAGCTAGTGACCACAGGGGGTGGGGGTGAGTGACACTTACTTTGCTCCCATGTGTGGAGAGGGCCAGGGAGGCCCAGGAGGAAGGCACGGGAGGCTGGTGACAGCGAGGCTGAGGTCAGCAAGAGGAGGGTGGGATGAAGGAATTTCACCCAGGCCACGCGGACACGTCCAAGCAGGCACCAGCTGCTGAAACCAAGACGCCGGGTGCCCAGACCTAGGGCCTGGACCAGGTGGGATCGCAGTTTGCTGGGTTTGGGTGGCAGGCACACACTCCACCTCTAGGCTGGTGATCCCACCCCTGAGCCGGCTTGCCCTCGCGGGGCTCTCTATCCGCAGAAGGGGCAGGCGGCTCGTGACCAGCAGAGAGCCAGGCACATGCAGACCCCCACCCTGAGCCTAGCCCCGGGATGTCCCTTGCCCCCTGTCGCATCCTGGTCACCCCAGCCTCAGCTCTGGGACTCAAGCCCCAATGTGGCCAGGCCAATCCGGTGCCAAACAGGAGCAGGGCTGCAGGCACTCCCGTGGGTCCCTGCCCCACTCCCTGTCCCCTCTGACGGGCCCAGCCCTGGGTCCTGCCACCCCCGGAGTGGAGCCACCCATGGTTCATGCCTGCCCATCCACAGGTGCACAGGCCCCCGGACCCGCACGGTGCTGGGAGGCCTAGGCCTCTCCTCCCACTGCGTATGTGAGATGCCGCTGCTCCTCAGTGCTGCTTTAAATGAATTTCGAACGGTCCCGTCACTTGGTTTGCACCACACTCCGAGGCGAGTGTGAGGCCCTGCACGAGAGGAAGCCTGCGTGAGGCTCCGTATGGTGTGAACCAGCCTCCTGCCCGGCTTTCTGCTTGCTCACAATTAAGCTTTATGGAGTCGTAAGATGAATAACACGCAAAAAAACAAAATCTGTGTATTGATCCAGGTGCCATGGGATGATCTAGGAGAAAACACTCCCCATTCCTGGCCTCACCACGCAGCCCCAGCCTCCACCGCTTCCAGCCTCCTCTTCAGGGTGTGGGCGGTGGCCTTCCAGCCACAGGCAGGATTCCGTTTGCCACAGGAAGCAAGCCCTGGAGTCTGCCCCAGGAACTGAGACTGGTGAGGCCTCACAGGAAGGCAGGAGTTTGCCAAGACCCTGGGGCCTCTCAGCTCACCCCTTCTGTCTTCCTGAGATTTGGCCATGTGGGAAGGCCACTGTTGTGGTCAAGACATTGCCCCTAGGCCCAGGTACAGTGGCTCACGCCTATAATCCCAGCACTTTGGGAGACCGAGGCGAGAGGATTGCCTGAGCCCACGGGTTCAAGACCAGCCTGGGCAACTTGGCAAGACCTCGTCTCTATAATAAATCAAGAAAAATTAGCCAGGTGTGGTGGCGTGTACCTACAGTTCCAGCTACTTGGAAGGCTGTGGA
>CAUYQG010222592.1:0-18597 GCA_963574415.1 Tarsius wallacei | reverse complement strand
CCTTTCCTCTTTGCTTTCATTGCAGGCAGCTAGATTTACTTGCAGCTTGGGTTTGTTCTTTTAGCCTGCTGCCTGAGAGGTCTGCAATGCTTAGTTGCCTGCATCTGATTCAGCATAGGAGAGGGGATTTGTCTCCTGTTTAGCGACGTTACCTTGGGAACTGAGGTGGAGGCTGCTGGTAGGTGAGCGGGGCAATGCAAATCTCTGCCTGGAAAATGGCCAAGGTGGGCAGCTCCTCTTTCGCAGATACTTTCTCTCCTCTTGTCTGGATCCCTGGGTGATCCACTATGATGGGCTGTAGTGGCATGTGAGACACCGGGGATCAGCTGCTCAGCTGGGCGCTGGATCCAGTGTGCCTCCAGCAGGCTGTGGTGGAGGAGGGAGCCTGGAATTCCCTCCTCTGGAGCTGAGAGCCATTCAGCACCTCCTTAAGATATGCTGTTCCCTTACACAAGCATGGGGTTATACACTGGATGCCTCAGCCAGGGTGGGCCCAGAGCTCCAGAGCTCCAAAGGGCAAGTGTTGAGTGGTGAGAATGGCTTTGGGCCCCTCACCAGGGTACTTCAGCCAGAAATGGAACTGGTATCTCTGAGGGGCAGGCGCCTAGAGCCTCACTTGGTGACCAGCGGCTTGGTGCTGAGTGAGATGATGTAGCCAGGGAGGGAGCCGAGATTCGAGATTCCCGTGTGGCTGGCGGGAGTCACATATAGTGGAGCAGCAGCACCTGGGGGGCTGCAATATCCGGCCCTGCATGGGACCGAGGGTCCCCGGGCCTCGGACAGGTGCTGCTGGCGGTGGGCCGAGGGGTGAGGGAAGGAAAGTAAGAGTCTTTTTGGGAACTCACGTTTGGAGAATGTCACAATTCCACCTATGCTGTTGTCATCTTACTGGAAACTGACTCCCGGCTAATTTTTAAAAATTTATTGTACAGATGAGGTCTCACCAAGTTGCCCCAGCTGGTCTTGAACTCAATTGCTCAGGCAATCCACTCGCCTCGGCCTCCCAAAGTGCTGGGATTACAGGTTGAGCCACACATTATTATTTTTTTTGAAAGCAGGATTTGTTGAGAGTACAGAAAAACTCCCACAGTGGTAGCAGACCCAAGGGGGTTGCCCTCTATATACATTTTAAGTACGATGCTCACTCAAAATATACGTTAATCAAGTGAATACTAGTGACAGGCAGGACAGTCAAAGGCAATGGTGGAAACATGATTGAGTGAACTTCATACTATACATTGCTACTGTAATTTAATTCAACTTCAAAAAGTAATATATACATAACATATCTTAAAATGCATAGACATTTTTTTGGGACCCCCTGCATATCTAGATATCAATATATATATATCAATATAGGTATATTTATATATACATAGAGACATGCCATGTAATACTATTCAACCATAAAAAAGAATGAAATAATGTCTTCTGCAACAACTTGATGGAATTGGTGATCACTATCTTAAGTGAAGTAATGAAAGGATGGAAGACCAAATACCACATGTTCCATTGGGAGCTAAGCTAAGGGTCTGCAAAGTCATAGAGAATGGTGTAATGCACATTGGAGACTTAGAAGGGAGAGGGAGAGAAGTTGGGAAGAGATAAAAAGTCGAGTACAGAGTACAACGTGCACTATTAAGGGTGATTATTACACTTAAAGCCCAGAATTCTTCACCATGTTATAATGCATCCATGTAACCAAAATTTTTTAAAAAAGTAATAATGGTTAAGAGTTTTTCAATATTAATGATATACATGAAAAAACGCTTAACCTCATGAATCCTCAAAGAAATGAAAATTAAAACCACACTGAGATACCACCTAACCCCAGTCAGGATGGCCATCACCAATAACTCAAAAAACAACAGATGCTGGAGAGGATGCTGGGAAAAGGGAACACTTCTACACTGTTGGTGGGAGTGTAAAGTAGTAAAACCTCTATAGAAAATGGTGTGCTGATTTCTATAAGATCTAGAAATCGACCTTCCATGTGACCCAGTAATCCCTCTTCTGGGAATATACGCAAATGAACTTAGATCACTTAATGAAACAGATACCTACACACACTTGTTTATTGCAGCATTACTCACAATAGCAGCAACATGCAACCAACCGTGCTGCCCATCGAAAGTGGACTGGATAAACAAAATGTGATACATTTACATGATGGAATATTATGCAGCCATAAAGAAAAACAAAATTATGAACTTCTCAGTAACTTGGATGAAATTAGAGTCTACAATACTCAGAGATGTATCACAGAAACAAAGATCTGAGTATTATATGTACTCGCTCATGAGCGGGCTGTGAACATTATTATAATACATAATTATAAGAAAGGGATTGGCAGTAGTGGGACACTGCCAGGGGAGGAGGGACACATAGCACCAATAAGAGTGCCCACACGATGACCACTTCTGTACCTAATCGTGATTTGTACCCCACATCTTTACAATAAAAAATAAAAGAAAAAAATGCAAAAAAAACTCACATTAATGTTAATGCTCTAAGTTAATAGACAGATACTCTAAAAGTGAATAAAAAAGCAAAACCTAACTATATGTTATTGTGGTACTATAGGAAATAGATATTTGGTCTTTATTTCTGGATCCTAGCACACAGATACTAAAATTCTAGAAATATCCAGTGTGGGACAAATGGGTTCTGTTTGGAAGTACAGAGTGAGAAGCTTTCTGGATTCTGCATAGGGACTAACAATGGACACCCAGAAGGATGTTTCAACTCCCCAAGCAACAGCCAATGATATATATCTGTGGAGAATGTCAACAGAAAATGAAATAAAATCCAGGATTCCAATCAGATGCAAAGAATGTGGATACAGAATAATGTACAAGAAAAGGACTAAAAGATTGGTGGTGTTTGATACTCGATGAAACCTGGAAATTCAGAAGAATGCTTCTCTTATAACTTGAATTTTCCCTGTTAATGTTTCTCACTGTTGTGCAGCTTTGGTTTTGCAGACAGTAGTCTTCCCTTATCTTTGGGGGATGTATTCCAAAACTCCCAGTGGATGCTTGAAACCTTGGATAGCACCAAACCCTTTATACATTGTTTTTCTTATGCATACATACCTATGGTAAATTATGGTTTATAAATTAGGCACAGTTAGAGGTTAATAGCAACAACTGATAAAATAGAACCATTATAGCAATATACTGTAATAAAAGTTATGTGAATATGGTTGACTTTTCTCTCTCTGTTTCTCTTTCTCTCAAAATACCTTATTTTACTATATGCAGCTATTTTCAGACCATGGTTGATTGTGAGTAACTGAAACCAGAGAATGTAAAACTGTGGGTAGGGGGAACTACTGATTTCACTTTATGTCATTTTAAAAATAGTGTATCTCGGTATCTTAATATTTTGTATAATACATTTTTTGTTCAATTACATGTTACATGACTTATGTATATGTAATCTGATGCATAATAAATGTTAAAATTGCAAAAAAAAAAGAAAGAAAGAAAGAAATATCCAGTATGATACCAGTGTCTTCTAGTAATGAGACAACTGGTGGCTGAGGTCTCTGAATAGATTAAGGATGGAGACTGGTTCCCAGAAAGACCAAGGCATAATTAGAGAATTGAAACTGTTAGATTCACCTCCTACCCTCTAGAGTTGAAAATTGAGCTTACTACCAATAGCCAATGAATGAATCTATTATACTTACATAATGAAGGCTCAATTAAAACCACTAAAAAGTGTTAAGAGAGCTTTGGGTTGGTAAACACACCAAGGTGTCAGGAGGTGACGCTCTGGGGAATTTCTGCCTTTTCCTCCATGCCTTGCCTTATGCGTGTCTTCCATTTGGCTATTCCTATGTTGTATCCTTTAAAATAAATTGGCAATGGAAAGTAAGCTGTTTTCTTGAGTGATGTGAGCCATTCTAACAAATTATCAAACCAAGTGTGGGGGACAGAAGTTGTGGAAATGCTTCATTTGTAGTCAAGGCAGAGAAAAGTGTGGTAACCCTGAGATCCAATATTTGGAACTGGTGTCTGAAGTCAAAGCAGTCTTGTGGGACAGAGCCTTAAATCTGTAGAGTCTAATGCAAACTTTGGGTAGTTCATGTCAGAACTGCATTGAACTATAGGACACCAAGTTGGTGTTATATATAAGAAACTCGCTTTGTAACTAAAGGTACAGGTGGAATAAAAGCAAAGGGACGGAGAAAGATATGCCATTCTTATATGAATCAAAAGATAGCTGAACAGCAATAATAATTTCAAAGTAAACTTCAAAACAACACGAACAATAAAAAATTTTCATCAATAATAATTTCAGACAAAGTAAACTTCAAAACAACACCAACAATAAAAAATTATAAGCAATAGAGTATGACATTACACAATGATAAATAGAAAAATTTTCTGAAAATATTGTGCATGCACTTAAAGACAAAATGTTAACATATGTAAGCAATAACTAATAAAATTGCAAGAAGTAGTAAATGAATCCACTGCTATAACTGGAAACTTTTATATACCTGTATCAGTAATTGGCAGATATAGCAGACAAAAAATCAGCAAGGATATTGTTGAACTGAATGATACCATCACTAAACTGGGTTTAATTTGCATATATACAACACTTCTACTTCAACAACAGCAAAATATACATTCTTCTAAAGCTTAAATGGAATAGTCACTAAGATAGATGAGAGTATGGGCCATAACACACTCTTTAACAAATTTAAAAGAACAGAAATCATACAAAGTATGGTGTCAGACCACAATGCATCTAAACTAAAAGTCAATAACAGATAGCCAAAAAGTTCCAGAATATTCTGGTGACTAACCAACACACTTCTGAATAACACGTGGGTGAAAGAAGAAATCTGGAGAAAAATTTTAAAAGTTTAAAAAAAAAAAAGATACTATAACATCAAAATTTGTGGAATGCAAAGAAAACTCTAATTGGAAAAAATATAACATTGAATGAATATATAACAACAAAAAAAAGAAAGACCTAAAATCAATAATATAAACTTCTTCCTCAGGACACTAGAGGAAAAACAAATTAAATTCATAGTAAGCAGAAAAAAGAAACAGTAAAACTCATAGTAGAAATCTATAAAATTGAACCCAATAGAAAAAAAATCAGTGAAACCAAAAGCTCGTTACCTGAAAAGATTTTTTAAAATTCTTAAACTCTAGCCAGGCTAACTAAGGAATAAAAGAGAGAAAAGTCCAAGTTATAATGTTAGAAATGGAAGAAAGGCTGGTACTGCTGATTCTATAGTCATTCAAAGGATAATATAGTATTTCTTAATTTAGACAGAGCCTTGTTCTGTTCTCAGTCTGGAGTGTTGTGACAGGATCATAACTTATTGTAACCTAGAACTAATGAACTCAAATAAACCTCTCACCTCATCATCCCAAGTAGCTGAAACTACAGGAGCATGCCACCACATCCAGCTTATTTTTATTTTTATTTATTTATTTTTTATAGAGAAGAGATCTTACTTATGTTACCCAGACTAGACTCAAACTCTTGGCCTCAAGCAGTCCTTTCATCTTAGCCTCCCTTAGTGCTGGGGAGTATAAGCATGAACCACTGCATTCAGTCTAATATAGAAATATTATCAGCAAGTCTATGCTCCAAAGTTTGTAAGTTAGATGAAGTGGACTAATTTCTTCAAAGACACATTTTACAAATATTCACACACATAAAGTTGATTTTCTGGATTTACTTATTCTTTAATCTATTAAAGAAATTGAATCAATGATTAGTGAACTTTCAAAACACAAGGCACTATGTGAATTATACCAATTAATAAAAAAAGATACCAGATATTCTCCAGAAAATATTCTAATGCCAAAACCAGACAAATACATTTTCAAAAACTAAAATCACATATCTCAAGAAAATAGATGCAGCATTTCTCAACAAAACTTTAGCAAATCAAATCTACAATATAAAAAAAGGATTATACACTGTAAGAAAGTAGAGTTTGTTCCAATATCCAGGGCTGACTTAACATTTAAAAAACAATATAATCCACTATGTCAACAAGCTAAACATAAAAATGATATGATCATATCATCAGTTGTGGAAAAACATTTGACAAAATCCAATACACATTCACAATTTAAAAACCAACAAACCTCTAAACAAACAAGGAATGGGGGAAATTCCTCAACTTTTTATATAAAAATTACAAAAAACACACTATATCTACAATCTTACTTAATCGTGAGAAATTTGACATGATTGTAGAAAAATCTGCTTAAAGCATGATTGCAAAAAATTTCAAATAATTGAACAACAACAACAAAGAATCACACACACACACACACAAGACACAAAAAAACCAAGTTATAGCAAGGATATAAGATGAAATGTTAACACACAAAAATACGTTCATTTGGTATATAACAGCAATAAAATGAAACTAAAAATAAAGCACTAATTATGTTAACACCAAAGAAAATAAAATAGATAAAAATTGAGCAAAATATGTAAAAGTCTTATTTGAGGAAAACTACACAACACTGATGAAAGAAGTCAAGGAAGTTTTTATTAATAAATTGAGAGATATTCTATATTCAATGTGTTAAGATGTCAGTTCTTACCAAATTGATCTATTCAATTAATAGTCTCAATAAAAATTTTAGCAAGTTACTTTGTGACATTGACAAGCTGATTTTAAGGCTTCTTTGGAAAGGCAGAAAATCCATAATAACCAGCATAATACTGAAGAAGAACAGAGTTGGAGGACTGATATAACTAGACTTTAAAACTGATTATAAGGCTACAGTAATAAAGACAGTAAGCTATTTACAAAAGAGAAGCAAGTAGATCTATCCATGAAACAGAATACAAAGCCTGGAAACAGACCTATTCAGATGGTAAATAAGTATGTGAAAAAATGCCCAACAAACATAACCAACTGGTCTTTGAAAAAGGAGAAGTGGCAATTCAATGGAGAAGAAATAGAATTTTCAGATATACCATTGGCAAATATTTTTTTCCCAGTTTGTGCATCTCCCTGCTCTCTTGATGGTTTCTTTGTCTTTGCAGAAGCTTGTCAGTTCGATGAGGTACCACTTGCCCAGTTTTAGGTTTTCGATCCATTTAGAGTTGACTTTTGTGTACAGTGACAGGTAGGGATCTTCTTTTAATCTTCTGCATGTGGTCAGCCAGTTTTTCCAGCACCATTTACTGAATAGACTTTCCTCTCCCAGTGGTTGATGGTGGAGGCTTTGTTGAAGATGAGTTGGTTAAGAAATTAAGGTTTTACTTCTGGAATCTCTATCCTGTTCCATTGGTCTATATGCCTGCTTCTGTACCAATACCAGACTGTTTTGATTATTGTAACTTTATAATAAAGTTTAAAGTCTGGGAGTGTGATAGCTCCCACTTTGTTTCTTTTGCTAAGGATTGTTTTGGCTATTTGTGGTCATTTATGTTTCCATATGAATTCCTTTATTGTCATTTCCAGGTCTGAGAATAGTGCTGCTAGTAATTTAATGGGTATTGCATTAAATCTGTAGAATGTGTTGGGTAGACTGGACATCTTAACAATGTTGATATTTTTCTTCCCATAAGATGGAATATATTTTCATTTGTTTGTGTCATCTTTAGTTTCTTTGAGTAGTGTTTTATAGTTTTCATTGTAAATAAAGGTTTTTCACATCTCTTTTTAGGAAGATGTCAAGGTATTTCATTTTTATTTGGCTATTGTGAATAGGATTGTGCTTTTTATTTGGGTTTCTGTTTGTTTATGGTTGGTGTATAGGAATGTGACTGTCTTTTGCACATTTATTTTATACCCTAAGACATTGCCAAAGTCTTATGATAGTTTATCAGTGCAAGAAGATTTTTGACAGATTTTCCTGAGTTTTTGAGGTATAGAATCATGTCACCTGCAGAGAAGGATAACTTGACTTCCTCTTTTTCTATTTGGATACCCCTGATCTTCTCTTGTCTGATTCTCTAGCTAGGACTTCCAAAACTATGTTGAACAGGAAGGGTGAGAGTGGGCATTCTTGTCTTGTTCCGGTTTTCAGGGGGAAATGCTTCCAATTTCAGTCAGTTGAGCAGTATGTTGGCTGTGGGTTTCTCATAGATGGCTCTTACTATTTTGTGGTATGTTCCATCTATGCCTAGATGAGGGGTTTCATCAAGAAGGGGAGCTGGGTTTTATCAAAAGTTTTTTCTACATCTAATGGTATAATCATAAAGTTTTTGTTTTTCATTTGTTGACGTATTTAATTATGTTTATGGTCTTGTGGATGTTGAATCAGCCCTGCATCTATGGGATCTAGAGTCTACAAAGAACTCAAACATGCTGGAAAGAAAAAAAAAATTGCAGCCTCATTACAAAGTGGGCAAAAGATATGAGTAGACACTTCACAAAAAAAGACATACAAGCAGTCAACAGATACATGAAAAAATGCTCAGGTCCACTATTCATCAAATAAATGAAAATTAAAATCACACTGAGTTACCACCCAACTCCAGTTAGGATTGGTATCATCAATAACTCAGAAAACAACAGATACTGGAGAGGATGTGGTGAAAAGGGAACATTTTTATACTGTTGGTGGGAGCGTAAGCTAGTACAGCCTCTGTGGAAAACAGTTTGGCGATTCCTAAAAGATCTAAAAATCGACCTCCCATATGACCCTGCAATCCCTTTGCTGGGAATATACCTGGAGAAACTCAAATCACTCTATGAAAAAGATACTTGCACATGCATGTTTATTTCAACATTGTTTACAACAGCAAAAACATGGAATCAACTGTGCTGCCCATCGAAAGAGGACTGGATTTTTAAAAAGTGGTACATATGCACGATAGAATATTACACAGCCATAAAGAAGGACAAAATTATGAACTTCACAGCAACTTGGACAGACTTAGAGGCTATAGTACTGAGTGATCTCTCACAGAAACAAAGAACCAATTATTACATGTTCTCATTCACAAGCAGACCTTGAACAACTATCATAATACTAAAAGAAAGGAATTGATAGTAGTGGGAAACTGCTGAAAGGGGGCACACATCATCAACAAAAGTATCTGTATAATGAACATTTGTACACCTAATCATGAATTGTACCCCAATCTCTAAAAAAAAAAAAATTTTTTTTTAAAAGAATAGTCTTTTCAACAAACGATGCTGGGAAAACTAAACCTCCACATGCAAAAAAAAAAAAAAGAATCTAAGTCTTATACCTTCCAAAATTCAAAAACTAGAATAAAAGAGATCTAAAAGTGAAAATAAAAAACTATAATATTTTAAGAGGTAGCAGGAGAAAACTGATCTGGTTTTGGCAATGAGATACAACACCAAAAGTAGACTCTATGAAAGAAAAAAAACCGATAAGTTGAACTTTATTAAAATTCAAACTTCTACTCTGTGAAAGACTGTTGAGAGAATGAAAACTTCTACAGACTGGTAGAAGTTATTCTTAAAACACATTTCTGGTAAGAGATTATCAGAAATACATTCTAAATCCGCATAATGAACATTTGTATACCTAACCCTGAATTGTACCCCACATCTTTAAAATAAAAAAAAAGAAAATACACTCTCAAAAGCCAATAATCAGAACACAAACAATCCATGTAAGAAATTATGCAGAGGATCTCACAGACATCTTACCAAAGAAGACGTACAGATATCAAATAAGCATGCGGAAAAATGCTCAACTTTGTGTGTCATTGGGATTTACAAATTACTGTAACAATGGCCAACCCCTACACTACTATTAGGATGGTTGAAATCTAAAATATTGACCACACCAAGTATTAATAAGGATGTGAACCAATAGAAAATCTTACTCATTACTGGTGGGAATGCAAAATGTTTTATTCACTTAGAAGAAAGTCTGGTAATTTCTTATAAAGCTAAATATAAATTTACCATCCATCTAGCTGTCACATTCCTAGATATTTAGCAGAGAAGTTGAAAATTTAAATATACAGGAAACCTACACAGAAATATTTATGGCAGCTTTATTCATAATTGCCAAAACTTGGAAGTAAGCAAACAAACTGTCTTTCAGTAGGCAAATGGATAAACAAATGTGTGACATCCACACAATAGACTTTTATGCAGTGACAAAAATAAATGACCAATCAAGCCACTAAAAGACATGGAAGAACCCCAAATGCGAATGTTAAGTTAAAGAAGGCTATCTCAAAAGGCTACTACTATAAAAATTTTAGCCATATGATATTCTGAAAAAGAAGAAACTCTAGAGACAGTTAAAATATCAGTGGTTGCCAGTTGTTTGAGGAGACAAAGGAAGAGAGGAATGAATATGGAAAGCACAAGGTACTTTCAGGTGATGAAATCACTCTCTACTCCACCAGAATAGCAGATTTAGGACATTATGCATTTGTTAAAACATTGTACAACATAAAGAATTGTACAACATAAAGAGTGGACCCTAATGAGAACTATGGACTTTAGATAATAACAGTGTATCAACATTAGTTCATCAGTTGTAAAAAATGTACATTACCACACTAAGGCAAAATGCTAATAATAGGGAAAATTGTGTGTTGGGATGTGACTTAGAGGGGCTATATGGGAACTCTTGGTACTTTCTGCGTGATTTTTCTGTAAAAATAAAACTAAAAAAATAAAGGCTGTTGAAACTTTAAAAAATGCATATTTTTTAAAAAATTCAAAAGATGAGAAAATAACTAAGCAGGACTCAAAAGAGTCAGAATGCCTGAAGGCAAAGTTTTCTTACTGTTTTTCTGTTTACTTTCAACCTCATTATCTAGAAAATGCTAGTAAAATTTTTATTTGTAGTCATGTATGAAGATAATAGTTCAGTACATTTTCTAAGACTATGAAAGCCATACTTTGGCTTCCTTACCATTCTCTATGATAGAAGTCACAGCTACTAAGAAGAAGATGATTCTAACAGAGATATTATTTATATGACTTTATCATTTAAGTGATTGGGAGTAAGGGTTATAATGAAAAAAATATAAGATTAATGTTTTGTTGTATTGTCTATATAATGATCAATGGCTTAAAAGAGTGTGCAGACAATGATACACAGTATAAAAACATTTACACTAACTTGGATAGTGTTTGCTGGCAAAATAAAGTAGTGCAACTTCTTATGTAACTTTTCAGTAGATTGTGATGTCATCATATAAACAGAGCCCTAATGTGTGCTTTCTTTTTATGGCCTATAAATTTACCAAATGTAATACCATATATTCTTTTCTTAGTATCTAATAATCTGTCAGTTGAGGGCATGAACATTTCATTCAGATCAAAATTTTCCATTCAGTTTGCATATATATATGGTGGACAATTTTATTTTTTTGCAGAAGAAGTACTATTCAACACAATTACTCTCTTTGTGAAAGTTTTGCTCTTTAGCATTTTTTAATGCTGGAGTATAAATCTACCATATAGCAAGCAAACATTCCTAAGAAACATAATATAGATATACTGATTGAAGTATTGAAATAAAAAATCCTCTAAGTTTCTATATATTCTTTGGTGAAGTAATTTTTCTCTTCCTCATGAATTTGTCTGAAAATCTTGAAAATGAATAGTCCCAACCAAAAACCCTGTCATTCTCAGAATGACATGCTAACTAGCATTGTCTATCTTCATGTTTCCAGCTGTTATAAATGTTACTTCTCTCACTGATGTATGTTCTTCTTCTCATTTTGTATTAGATTCAGAATCCCGGTTAATAACTTTTCATGGCTTTTTTGTTAAACTATGTGATTGTTTTTTCAAAGTCCACATATGCTTTCTGAAAATACAATTTATCATAATAAACTATTACGTTAAAAAAATTCCATGCTAACCATTTAGCTATTCTTTTATGATCTTAAATTAAATGATAAGAATAAAAGTGTGGCCAGGCATGACTATAGGAAGCATTATTGGCAAAATGATGCTGGAAATTGTATGCTTCATAGGAACATGTTTGAATGCATCTTACAGTCACTGTAATTGAATTTTACTGCCTGCAGTTTACTGCCTATCTTTAAATTATGTAGGTCCATTACCCCCCAAAGTATTTCTAACTTTAGCTGCAGCATATCCTTATTAAAACTCATAATTGTGTGCTCATTATGCTATATTCATGAGTGTTTATTATTGTAGTCAGTGTAATATTTGAGTCTGTGGCATGTCATGTCTTATTTGCCGTTGACAGAACCACATATCACTTAAAGTGGTTATTTCTCATTGCGTATTTCCTACTTTAAATTTTGCATGTGAGTGCCTTAATTACATATTGATTTTGGATTCCTTCTTAAACAAATTTGCTGGAAAAACTCTTGGTTTTGGAATGAAGAAAATCAAATCTATATGGATTAATTGTGATATCTCTAAAATAATAAGGCAAGAATATAAAACATCTCCTGAGAAAGTAAATAAAACTTTTTTTAAAAAAGAGCTGTTGGGTGGAAAGAAATGCAAAACAATTATGCTAAAAATCCAAGTTTCAAAGAGTAGTTGATTTTTTTTTTTGAAATAACGTCCCGAGTTCCCTAATAAGAAAGGTTTTTATGAGTTTTCTACTCATCTGTAGTACTTTTGGTTTCTTTTAATGCCCTGGTAAGTACACGAATGCATATGTATATTGCCAGAATATACTTCTCAAAATCTCTACAAATATGTTGCTAATTTGAAAACCTGAGTCATTTTCATATGTCAAGGTAAGACTTCTGGTTCCACAGTAAGACTGACAAAAGTTACCTTCTGACTCTGCACTTTTCCTACTTGCATGACCTTAATCAAGTCACATAATATTTCTGGACCTCAGTGTCCCTGAGTTCTCAAATGAAGGAATTTATGTACCTATTGTATCAGATAACAGTGATTCCCTGACCAGGTTTTCAGAGCGCGTTTATTAGTTTTGCAGATGCGCCAATCTCCCGGTGACTGTGGTGCTTGGGTACTTTCCCTAGCTGTTCATTGAACATTCTACTAAGTAATGTCCTTGGGAAATTGTGGCTACCTAGTACTAAGATGCTTGGACATTGCACCTGACTTGCTGTCCTCTTCTCACTTTAAGACTCCCTCTCTTGGGGCTTCAGTCATTACTGAATAGAAACAAAAGCCCTGCTTCTTTAATCTAAAGCAGGATAAAGTCTTTGGAGCAATTTACTCTCCAGAGTTACCATTGAGATAAGGTTTGGTTAGATTTCTCCTAAATCTGCATTTTTGTATGAGCATAACTCGTTTCTCTTCCTTATCCTACCATTCTCCTGTTCTTACCAGTCGCTTGGAGAGCACGGCTTCAGTAAGTCACATACTCACAAGCCTTTTTCCCACACTCTGCCTCCGAGAAACCCAACTTAACTTGCCTCTATCTTCTTGAGATACTGTGAACATTGGTTAATTTTAAGCCTTATAAACCATGCACAGCGAATTGTAAGCACTCAACAAGTATGAACTATTGTTTTCAATAATTGATATTGCTTTTAAAAGCAACTAATATATGATTTAAAAGATTGATTTTGTTGGAAAGATCATGAAGATGAAAATTACATACAAGCAACTCCAGTGAAGCAATCTGCTAATAAATTACTAATGATCATTTTACTAAAAAGCCGATTTTATTTATTTATTTTTTATTTTTATTATAAAGATGTGGGGTCCAATTCAGGACTCGGTATATAAGTGGTTATCGTAGAGGTATAGTTTGGGCCTCCCTCTGGTCCGCAGTTCGCCTGGTTTGAAATCAGGTACCCCTATTGATGTGTCTCCCTCCTCCTCCCTTGGCAGTATCCTGCTACTGCCACTCTCTTTCTTATAGTATTATAGTAAATGTTCAGGGTCCTCTTATGAGTGAGAACATGTGGTACTCAGTTCTTTGTTTCTGTGATAGATCACTGAGAATTACAGACTCTAAACCCATCCAAGTTGCTATGAAATCTATATGCTTGTCCTTCTTTATGGCTGCATAATATTCCATTTTGTATATTTACCACTTATTTTTATCCAGTTCAGTTTTGATGGGCAGCAAGATCGGTTCCACGTTTTTGCTATCGTGAATAGTGCTGCAAAAAACATCTGTGTGCAGTATCTTTTTCTGTAGAATAATTTGAGTTCCTCCAGGTACATTCACACTAGGGGGATTGCTGGGTCTTACACAAGGTCAATTTCTAGTTCTTTTAGAAATCATCACACTGTTTTCCATAGAGTTTGAACTAGTTTGCCTTCCCACCAGCAGTGTAGAAGCGTTCTCTTTTCTCTGCATCCTCACCAGCATCTGTCGGTTTTTCTTGATTAATTTTTTGTTTGATTGCTAAGGTTAGATGGTATCTCAGTGTGGATTTGATTTGCATATCTCTGATAATTAGTGAGGCTGAGTATTTTTTCATGTGTCTGTTGGCTGCTCATATATCTTCTTTTGAGTAGTGTCTATTTATATCTTTTGCCCACTTTTAATGTGGCTGTTTGTTATTTTTCCTTTTGGCAAATTTGAGTTCCTTGTAGATTCTGAATGTTAGACCTTTGTCAGATATGCAGTTGGAAAATATTTTTGGATCCAATAACACATCTCAAAAATCATCCACCATGACCAACTAAGCTTCATCCCTGGGATGCAGGACTGGTTCAACATCCTTAAGACCATAAATTTAATTAAATACATCAACAGATATAAAAACAAGAAACGTGATTATTTCATTAGTTGCAGAAAAAGCTTTTGATAAAATCCAGCATCCCTTCTTGATAAAAACCCTTGAAGGAACATACCTCAAAATAATATGCGCCATCTACGATAAACCCCAGCCAGCATATCGTTAAACAGACAGAAACAAGACGAGGCTGCCCACTCTCACCCATCCTGTGCAACGTTGTGTTGGAAGTCCTAGCTAGAGGAATTAGACAAGAGAAGGAAATCATGGGTATACAAATAGAGAAAGAGGAAGCTAAGTTATCCCTCTTTGTTGACAATATGGTCCCATACCTCGAAAATCCAAGAGAATCTGTCAAAAACCCACTTTCACTGATAAAGGACTTTGGCAAAATCTCGGGGTACAAAATAGATATACAAATGACAGTCACATTCATATACAGCAATAACAAACAGGCAGAGAAACAAATAAAAAAACACAATCCCATTCACAATATCACCAAAAAAAAAAAAAAGAAATATCTTGACATCTTTCTAACTAGAGAAGTGAAAGACCTTTACAACAAAAACTGCAAAACACTGCTCAAAAATCCAAGAAGACACAAACAAACAGAAAAATATTTCATGCTTGTGGATAGGAAGAATAGACATTGTTAAGATGTCCGCTCTATGAAAGGCAAAGATTCGGTGCAATACCCATTAATTATACCATTCTTTTCAGACCGAAAATGACAATACAGAAATTCATATGGACACACAAACGACCACAAATAGCCAAAAGAATCCTCAGCAAAAGAAACAAAGCAGGAATATCACACTTCCAGTCTTTAAACTTTACTATAAGACTACAATAATCAAAATAGCCTGGTATGGGTGCAAGAACAGGTATATAGACGAATGGAACAGGATAGAGATTCTGGTAGCAAAATCTCAATGTCTCAACCAACTCATCTTTGACAAAGCCTGCACCAACTATCAGTCGGGGGGGGAGAACCTTCTGTAAACGGTGCTGGGAAAACTGGCTGACCACATGCAGAAGACTGAAAACAGGACCCCTACCTATTACCATACACAAAAATCAACTCTAAATGGATCAAAAATTTAAACATAAATCCTCAGATTGTAAGAATCTTAGAAAACGCAAGACACACCATTATGGAAATCGGAGTAGACAATTCCTGATCAAAACCCCAGATGTCCATGCCATAAGAGATCAGATAGGCAAGCGGGACCTCATTAAACTGAAAAGCTTCTGCAAGGCAAAAGAAACCATCAAGAGAGCAGGGAGACAGCCCAGAGAATGGGAATAAATATCTGATGTAAATGTATCTTGGTCAATAGATAAATATTACTTTTCTTTAAGGTAAGAGCAAGCTAGTACTAAATAACAACGGCAACAACAGAAAATGATTAGACTGGTGTTTGTGAACAATGTTAGGAAACTAAAAAAATAATTTTGTGTTAAGAATGTATTGGTAAGTGGAGTCTGTATGTACTAGTCTATAGATCATGATTATGTCTCACATTCATTCTACTACCATAGAAAGCATAGACAAAATTAAGAATAGCACTTCATAGCTGCATAATATATAATGGGGAGGAAAATAGACTGAAAAGCACATTTGATATCATTTGCTATTTCTATGTTTTTACATGGTGATAAGGTAAAGAAAGACATGGAAGATGACTAGTGAGAGCCTAATTCTTTGGAAAAACTCATCTACAGAAGTTTTAAACATGAGTAATAGGATGCTATCTGTCAGAATATCATTAAAATTTTGTCAACGTGCAATAAGTTTTAATGCCAAGACTGAGTCATTGTGTTCCACGGTTTGTGAAAGGTTACATGAAAGTCTGAAACTAGTCTGTTTTACCACTGCCAAACTTTATAATTAGATAAATGATTTTATTTTGCATCAGTCAAATTGCAAAGTTGGACTCAGTGTGAAAATGTTTAACTGTTATTAAATAAATATTTATTCACACAAGTAATTTGATTTTGTGCTATTATATTTTAAAGAGCAAATTTTGAAAAAATTAAGTTTATTTTTATTTCATAAAATTCATAATTAATAAAGCATAACAGCTTTTACACCATGCATTAATATCTATTCATTTCCTAAAAGCAGTCATTACATCTAAAATAAAGTTGATAATAGTCACATAGCATTCTACGACTTAGAGAAGACAAAAATTGTTATCTTTTTTGTCAAATGTTCTTCTAGTAATTTCATACTCATATGCATATTTTAAAGGAATATTACGCCTATACACTGCTTATAACAGATGGTGGTGAATATTTGTACAAATATTATGAACAGCCTTCTATATCATTACATATTATCTATGAAATTTAATTCTTATGTAGTATTCTATTGTATAAATTTCTGCGTTATTTAATACTTTTACAAGTTATAGTGAATCTGAATTCTAATCATAAACTCTCTGGCAATGCATCGTACCAAGTCTTTGCACTTATTCAGGATTACTTCCTCAGCATACATTTCTCCTGAAGGATTAAAAACATATTCACCCATCTAGTCATATTTGACAGCATCCATTTCATTTAAACTTTGTTTTTATTTGGCCATTTTCTAATCATTGGTAAATTCACAGGAAAAAAATTTTGATTATGAGTAAAACCGAAAATGTTTTCATCTGTTTATTAACATTTATCCTTCTTTGTCATATTCACATTTTACATATTTTTTATAGAAGTTTTATAATTTTCTTATTAACTAATAAGGTCTATGTATGTATATTTTTATATGTGCTCATGTTTGTTTTATTTTATTATATTTTACTTTCCATTTTCATGGTACTTTTCATCATCGTAAAAATACTAGCCATTTAAATCCAGCACTCAGTATTTTGTTGTATGTTTTCTATGTCATGTTTATGGAATGTTTATAAACCTTCTTGGCAATGGCTTTGAAGTGAAGGTGATTAGGGCAGGAGTGAGAAATAGGGCAGCGAATAAAGAGAAATAACAGAGCCAGCCACGGCACAGAACGCCTTCTGCGAATAACCATGCTCCAGGGAGAATCCCCAGTACTCAGATGTAGTAGAAACAGGAGTAGGAAAGCTTTATTCAATAACAATCATCTTTGTAAATCTTTGTGGTATTTTCCAGCTTCAAAAAAAGCATCTTGCATGTCCAGCTTCACTCTTTATGAGTAAACGAGCAAGTTGGGAAAAATCATCTGGAGGAAACATTTGGGAAGTATTCTGAACTTCTTGATATGACGAGCATGTGGAATTTTGAATGTTTTCTTTGTGACATTGCTGAGAAACATTATTTCCCAGTTATGAAGATAACACTAGTCCTCTTTATTACAATAACACTATTGGGCACAGGCTATATTTTTGTTTACACATTGCAGCTGTTTCTTTCCCTAATGTTTTCTAATTATTTAAAAAATCTTTTTGCATTCTTGCCTTTTAGCTTAAGATGAACAAATCTTTGTAACTCTGTGTTTTTATTTTGACAATTCATTTAGATAGATAGTCACAAATGTTTTGTCTGATTATGCTATTTGCTCTTTTTTTAAAATTTTAAAGATGTGGACAATTCAGGGTTAGGCCCATTTTTTCTTTAAATATCAAAACCATCTTTATATACACAATAATCAATTCCAAGTGGAATGAGCACACATGGCTAAGGTTTTTTTAAAATAAACTTT
Source organism: Tarsius wallacei (assembly GCA_963574415.1). NCBI lineage: Eukaryota > Metazoa > Chordata > Mammalia > Primates > Tarsiidae > Tarsius > Tarsius wallacei. The sequence continues at coordinate 305 of CAUYQG010222592.1, read as the reverse complement.
CTTTTAAAAAAAACTTTTAGATTTACAAAAATGTTGAAAAGACATTTCAACATTTTACAAACATCTATCAACATTTACAAAAATGTAAAGAGATTGCACACTTCGTTTCTCCTATTAATGATGTTTTACTTTGATATAGTACATCTTTTATTATTTTTTTTTATTTTTTTTTATTATGGTATTGTGGGGTACAGTTAGGGGTTAGGCATACCAAAATGCTTCGTTCAAGCACCCTTGATGATAAGAGGTGTCTCCCCATCCCCAGACAGATATTTACCACCATTAATCCCATCGCCCTCACCCCC
>CAUYQG010222590.1:0-11785 GCA_963574415.1 Tarsius wallacei | reverse complement strand
CAGGTCGAGGCTGCGGTGTCTGGGAGCGGCCACTGCACTCCAGTCTGGGCGACAGAGTGAGACTCCAACTCAAAAAAAAAAAAAGGATTGACAGTAGGGGGAAACTGCCAGGAAGGGAGTGGGGAAGCGGGATTGGCGGTAGTGAGAATCTGCCTAGGGAAGGAGGAGGCACACCTCACCAACAAGCATACCTGCATAATGAACATTTGTATACCTAACCCTGAATTGTACCCCACATCTTTAAAATAAAAAAGAATTATTTTTTAAAAAACGAATGAGAATTCTAACTAAAGAGGATAGCTAGAGTAACAGCACGGGTTTTGGTGAAATGTATATTATAAAAGGAATGTAGTGAGATAAATTGCTATTTCGCATCACATCATAGAAGATGTTATAGTTGAGGTTGAGAGTCCTACTACTTTCTATGTCTCAACCAGAAAAGGCAAATTTCCTGTTTGTGGCCAAGGTATTATGTCAGTCTGAGCTGATGTATGTTTTAAAACATAATTATAAAAGGGTTACTATTAGCTATATGAGATACAACTTATGGGGATTTACCAACCCAAAAAGAGGGTGATGAAAGTGTAAGCATAGACCATGGCAATGGAAATAGGAAATAAATAATCCAATTTTTTTCAAGTTTCCCAGTACTGAAATATAATCTATATATTGAACAATGTTAGAAGTTATATCAAGAAGAAGGCAAAGTTATATCAAGAAGAAGGCAAATGATTTTATATAATTAAATGGATTCTAGAAGCTTGGAAACCATAAGAAAAAGGTGGAAAAATTGGATTCGAATTATATTTCCCAAGGAGATCAATAGTCCCTGTTTCTTTAAAGGAAATAGATTTTCATGTTCCTCATCTGTTTTTATAAATGCTCAAGCTTGTTGGTTTTCAAATTAGTCAATTTCAAGCCTTCAGATTTCACTAATGTACAATTTGACATCATCCTTAAATAATAAGAAATTTAACAAGAATTCCAAATTGAAATCCAATTAATAATTATGTGGTCATATCCTCACAGCATGTGGTATATATCATCATCAATATTTATTTATGATTGCTATTGTTAATAATAACATTAATAGTTCAGACTATGCTAACTCTTTTCTACCCCTAAATATGTTAATACCTGAAGGAGAATACAATGTCATATTACATTTCCTGAATTAGCTATCAAATACTTGATAATATATCAGTTTTATTGCTTACATTATAGGGTTTTCCAGTTATATTAATAAAATGTCTCCATTTTGTTTGATAACTTGTACTGTATAAATGTGATTCAATTCATTTGTTGGGTACCAACTATGTTAAACACTGGAAGATACTTAGTATATATTTTTAAAATAATCTTTAAAATAAGCATGTGAACTATGGCCTAATACCCATTTTGTAGATAGGAAAATGAAGGATAAGAGGATAACTTGACCACTACCAATTTACCAATTTAATATTTGCTTGTTTACCATACTCTATGATTATCAGACGTGTTCCTTTATTATGCACCACGAAGTTAGATTTTTAAAGTCAGAACTTATCTAGATCCTTCTTTAATACATTACTCTTATTCTCAAAATTCATTTTCTATCCCTTGATGATACTGTTTTTTATTTTCCATCTCCATTCTTTGAAAGAAAAGAAAGTACCAAGCAAAAAATAAGTTTAGTCCTAGGTGATTAGTCTGCTGCATAAAAATAATAAATCTGAATGATGAAATGACACAATAGGCAAAAATCACTTTTCTGTGGTTGTTTCCATAGATAGTTAAGGGGGTCATGTTGAGCATCTTCTCCCAGGTAGCTCTTGCTATCTTTTTTGCCCTGATAGGTCAAAGAACATTAAGGCTTCTTGGAGCATACAGGAGTCATTTGGCCTTTATCAGAACTTTCCGAGATTAGTAGAATGCAGCCTAAGATAAGGTTTTCACTGGAGCAGCTGGAAGTATCTTAATTAGCACAGGCAGAGGCATCGCAAAGGTGGTTGGTCGATCATGGTTTAGAATTCACCAATACAGCCACCACTTTTATGTTGCTATTTGTATATTTTATAACAATGACTATTTAAAATGTCATTACTTTGGAATCCATTCTTTATCATGAAGCCAGATTTTGACTTTATTTTAAAAAATAATAAAGTACAGTTCTTTAGAACGCCCGTGCCTGAGTATAGGAATATGTATTTTTCTCTCAGTTGAAGTGTAGATCTGAAATCTATACTATACTTTTCCTCTCAAATCTGAAGTATATACAAAGCAGTGAGGCTTCCCAGCTCTACTAGAGACCAATTTTCCTCAGCAAACAGCCCTTGCAGTGTTCTCATCAGAGGGAATAAGCAACTCTACATAATTCTAATATTAGTAAATGGTGGCAAATGACACCCATCAACAAACATCTGACATGGAAATAAACTTCACCTACACTATTCCTTAAACATTGATGAAGAACAGATCAGTATAAAATTTTAAAAATATCTTGGAAAGTTGTGCAGATAACTGATTTTGCAACCACCCTGTCCTACCTGGCCAGAGTTGCTTTATTGTTTTACAGTCTCATAAGTGTCAACAGTTGTTCTATGTCTTTTAAAGAAGCTGGTCATCCTCTCAGTCCTCCCTTTCCTATTTTCACTTGTTAGGTTTGCATGAATAAAAAGTCGTCTTTTCTTCAGATTCATCTGTGCACTGACAGTTTTATATTCTCCTTTTTTTCTATTTATCTTTTTCTTTTTTGATTCATTCTACCACCCGTACATAGTTGTCAAGTCTCTCTACTCAACTGAACAATCTGAGTGTTTAACCCAGCAGGATATCTGGGAGCTGACCTTGTCAAACAGAAATGAATGATTGTGGCAGCAAAATGACATGTGGCTTCTGAACTCCAACCAGATTTCACATTCACTCCTAAACCACCCTTCTCTAAAGGCTCCAACCACTGGTTGAGATGCCATGAAATGTTACTTGGCCAACTGCTAGCTTGCTAGATTTTACAAAGCTATTACTATAAAGTTTAGATCAAGACATCCATCAATCTCTGTCTATGTCTCAACTAGAAAAAGCTAATTGAGTTGAGTGAATAACTAGAGATTGCTCTAATAATCTCTGTGGGCTAAAGTCCTTTTAATTGCAGCAGTGTGGGCTTGGTAGAAGATAAGCCCTTTTCTAAATTTTTGAAGAAGCAGGTGATTGCCTGGCTGATTAGGTTTTACTGCTCAGTGTTCTGGATTGAGGGCATTCCTGCAGAACTAAAGGTGTCAACAGATCATTAGGGAAGCAGATGATGTCAGACCCACCTCTTTGCATCATTAAAAAGTCTGACCTTGACTTGCTTTGTTCTATAATATAGTCAGTCCATAAATAGTTATGAAACATCAACAATGCATGAGGCACTGAGAAGGGGTTGGCAGTAGACAAAAAATGTTGTTATAATTTATACTTGCAAGAAACTGAAAATGAGGATAAAAGAAACATTAATGCTTTACATACTTTTCTATTATCTGTAGACCACTTTTTTCAATAAAAGATTATGAGAGACCCCAATTTATAAAGCCTACATAGACTCAGATACACTCTCACAGCCCTTGAGGGAACTCAACAGAACACAGGTTAGAATTTCCTGAGAGAGAGAGTGTGTGTATGTTTGTGAAAGACCATGGGCACATGCATGTGTGTGTTTGCACATGCATAGTCCATGAGACAAGCAAACATTAGAGGCAGCCTAACAGCAGCATAACCTCTAAAAGCTATGAACATTCTGAGGGGGAAGGAAATCAGTATTGGACATGGTTGTCAAGTGTCTCAGCTAATAGAGTTAGCCTGAAGGAGAGTGTGTTAGGCAGCAAGGAGGGTTAGATAACCTGGTCTCTTTTGACAAATCACTCCTTCCCCTTCATACTCCATGTTAATTAAGACTATTTCTAAAATAAAAATTAAAGAAACACACTTGCTGTGGCTTTTACCAAATATTGGGCTAACAGTTCCCATTTCCTTCATTTGAGCAAAACTGCCACCTGTCTTTTAGTGCTTGCGTAGATCCAGCAAGCCAGAATTAGCAATCTCAGAGTTCACTGCAGCCTGACCACTTTCATTTTAGGTGTTTGAAAGTTGCAGCAGTACACCAAAGTTGCTTTCCACATGGAACTCACTTTTCAGGAATGACTTTGAACTAGAAGGCAATTGCCTAGAAACCATTCTACACCACAAATGGGTTTAGCTTCTAAAATGCTAATCTAATGTGGCTTCAATTATCTTCGCAGCCAGTGGGCCCAACTGCCTTCCTGACTGAGGCTATGCTTTGTGGTGTGTTCTCTCAGTCATGGATAAACTTGTTTCTTGTGAAACTGCAAAAGGATTCAATTATTGGGACAAGGAAACAAAGTCATAAAGACATGAAATTAGCTTTCAAGTGAGTCATTTTACTGTTTCATGTCAATAAAATGGAAAAATGTTTTAAATATTATCAAGGGCATGTTAAAGTTATATGTGACAGGGTTGGATGTGCATTATAAGTCAACTTCAAATTCAAGGCTCACTGATGAGACATGAGTGTCCAATATGGAGCAGAAACTATGTAGACAGCTCATTTCATTGTATTTCTGGGGTAAATTGCCATAACAGCATTTTCACTTCTGAAATGATTGCTATAGAATCAAGACCTTTGCTTCACCATGACAGGAAAGGCATGTTTGATTATCCAAGAGAGCACTTGCCATCAAAATTAACTTTTATTCATTAACTGAATTTTTACACAAAAATGACCTCAGACTGTCATTTAAACCAAAGATAGTTGTTGCCTAGTACTACCCAAAGTAGAGAATGAAGAAACAAGTCTCATATTTTCATTTTTGTTTTTCATTCAAGTACTTGGCAAATAGACTCATTAGTGAAAACCCAGAGGGAAATATAAAAAAGAAACAAAATAGTCTGTAATAATATTGCGACTTCATCTTCTCCAAATTCTTCATCTTTTCTCTGCAGCCCCTATAGCTCCCTGAGGGAGCAAGTCAATTCCACTAGTTTCCCAAAAATAAGAGAAATGCTGCATTTAAAAAAATCTCTACTCACGTAAAGCAAACAGCCTATTGGTTCACAAATTCACATGATAAATTGTATTGTTAATAAGAATGTTGAACCATGGATAGACATATAGATAAATCAATCTAAATATCTTTGTATAACATACACACACATGCCATTTCACATTATAATATAACTCCTCTCCAGTTTTCGATGTCAGTATCATACCGCAGTAGTAACTACCTTTTAAAGCAAATAGAGGAAAATCTGAATTTATCCAGTAGCTATATTGGGAAATCATCATGAAGTGAAATACACAAGGCCTGGAATTTATTTGGAGACTGGCAGTATATTGCTGGCTTCCCCACTCATGGGCTAGGTTGTCTGGAGGGATTCATCTTAATTTGGAGTCTCAGTTCTCAACAAACTGCAACAACAGTGAGGTTTGACCTCTATATCTACCGGAGTTAATGAGGTAAAAATATAATATCCACAAGCTACTTAAACAGCAACACATCACACAGAGTAATTTTTATAACTATTATTTAATTTGTACAAAGAGCCACTCTTGGTGGTCTTTAAATGCAGAGTGCCCTTATCTTCATATATTATTCAGATTACCAAAAAAAGAAAAAGAAGAAGAAAAAAGTATGTTTACTCTCAGTCTTCAAGACTATACAGAAACAGGTCTGCTGAGATGCTCCCGGAAAAGAAGAATAACAGATAAAATATTCTTTCCTTGTTCTTGTTCTCTCTCTGTCATAGATGGATTTTATTATTCCACTTTAGAGGTAGAAAATTAAACTCTTGCCACAATGACACACTTAATTGAAAGAATAATGAGACGATTACTAAATATAATCAATATATTCAAGATAATCAAGATAATATGTAGGAATATAATCAAGAATCTGCTTCAGGAATGCAGATTTTCCAAACGATAAAGATGCCAAACTCCAAGTAGGGTCTGTATCCAAGGGTTTCATTTCAGATACTCAATTGTGTGTTTAACTATGAGAGGTATTGTGCAAAATAGAACATAAAGAGATATGAATCAATACCCCTAAATGCTGCACCTTTCTTCTCTAATTTTAAAACTTAGATGTTTTTAAAGTGTAAAGTAGAAATATGTAAATTTGCTAAGCTTGCACTTGTAGGCACAAAAAAGCAGAGGTCAGTGTAGGAAAAATAAACAAAGAGCAACCATATAAGGGAATGCCTACAAAAATGTATATGCATTTTAAGGATGACATTTTCTCAAAAGATGGCATTAATCAAATAAATGCTAGCATCACCATATGACAGGCAGGACAGCCAAAGAAAATGGCAGAAGCATGGTTGAGCAAACGTCATACTACATAAACATTGCTACCGTAATTTAATTCAACTTTGAAAAGTAACACATAGATACCATCTCTTAAATTGTGTATCGGCACCCCGTGTATGTTACACAAAAATAGAAAGGATAAGAAAAAGCAAAATACTAAATCTTAGAAAAAAATGAATCAGAGCTCAGAGAGTATTAAATAGTCAACAAAGTTAATGCAAAAACTAACTGAGCAAACTACTCAAAGTGTAGTTCACAGACCAGCAGCATTGACATCATTCAATAACTTGATAGAAACACAGAATCTCAACCTTATTTAGACTACCAAACTGGAATCTACATTTTTTTTTTTTTGAGTTGGAGTCTCATTCTGTCGTCCAGACTGGAGTGCAGTGGCCGCTCCCGGCCACCGCAGCCTCGACCTGCTGGACTCTGGCGATCCTTCCGCTTCAGCCTTCCAAGTAGCTAGAACTACAGGCGCGTGCTACCACGCCTGGTTAATTTTTGATTTTTATTGTAGAGAAGAAGTCTCGCCAAATTGCCCAGGTAGGTCTCGAACCCCCGGGCTCAGGCAATCCACTCACCTCAGCCTCCCAAAGGCACGGGATTACAGGCTGAGCCACCGAGCCCGGCTTGGAATCTACATTTTAACAAGATCTCCAAGTGACTTATACACACATTTGAGCAGTTCTAAATCGGAGCCATGCTTTTTGGTCTATTACGATTTGAAGTTCATGTTTGTTTCTCCTCCACTCCAATGTCGCATAACCAGATAACCATTTCTCACAGGCAATCTTTATCCATTTACAGAGGCCTACATATTTGTTTATATGCCAACACCACTTTAAAGTAGGATAAGTGGCATGGCTTAAGGAAACCATTATCCATACCATATACAACCACATTTGTTCATAGTGGGCTCACTTCTTATCTATCCATCTGACTATGACAAGAAAATAAATTGGCAAAGAACATGGAATAGAATTGCCAGATGAGTCCAAAATCATACATCAAAATAGAGTGAATAAAGCAATGCCTATGGCAAACCTGTGAATTTCTGGAAACAACTCTTACCTGAACACTTGCTAGGAATGATGCCTTCTGTCTACTCGGCTTTCAGAGAACTTGAGAGCTTTCCCACATTCAGACAGCTTCTCTAAAGCATGTTCTGTGTCAGATTTGCAATTTATAAAGTAAGATGTTTCTATTCTTTCAGAAGTAACACTCTAAATGGCCTTAGAGGACAGTTGACCAACAATGATCCATGACTGGCAGCTTCCAATATTGGTAGGGAATTTTAAGATGTTAAGCATCTTAATTGCGAAGTTGTTTCATTGCTCCTAGATTCCAATGGTCCTGCTGAATGTTCAGTCTGGTTTGGGCCTTCTTATTCCTTGTCCAAAGGAACTGCAGTGAGTCTCCTAGCTCCTCACTTGCTGTCCCTCAAAGCAAGACACACATTTCCACGTATTATTTCTTAGCTCATGAGTCTTCAACTCTGATTACCTACAGAATGTTGTTATAAGTATTGACAAAGAAACAAAGGGCATTCCTGTCATTTAGAAACTAGCCTGGTACTCAGATACTCTCTTATACATAAACCTCACAGAATATACACCTCAGTTACTTTGAGACCATAATAAAATGAGACAAAGAAAGGGCACTTTATAATTTTGCCTGAGTAATGACAAAGTCACGGTTACTGTGCCATCCCCCAAATATCCAACATGCCATCTTTTGGCCAAAATAAACAATTGCTACTTTTTCTCAATTGCAGCCCTATCTTCAGTCTAGTCTCTCCTCCCAAAAGATAAGATGACTTGAGATACCCAATCACAGACTTGCTCCTACTTTCTGACAGAATCCAAATCACAGCACACTTCCCATTCCTTAGACCATCTTTCAAATTATCCAAGCAAAGCTTCAATTCTATAACAGGTTCCTTTGAGCACCCGCCTACCAAGACACCCCCTAACGTATATTCTCTCTCGCTGCAATGTGTAATAATAAAACTTGTTTAACTACAGGTATGTTTCTAGTGGTCTTTGGCTGAAGAACATTAACAATGCAGTGCTATGTTTGTCCTTTGCCCACTTTTTAATGTGGCTATTTGTTTTATGCCTTTCAATTCATTTGAGGACCTTGTAGATTGTGGATGTACTTTGCTATTTGCTATGGAGATTAAGTTAATATATGTAAACCACTTGCACTGTGTATCTAGTACACAGGAAGTAAAAGTAAGCATTAACTATTATTAACATATTATTATACGATTATATTATTAACTATTATTACTATAATTTATCTTCTATAGCACCACCCTAACTTCCTTTATGACTTTATTCCTTCAGAATGATCACATTTCTTGTGCATAAGATCATTCAAAGTCTCTACATTACCAGCAGGTTCAAGTTCAATTGCATTTTCTTGCCATTCAAGCCTGCTCACTCTCAGATGCTGACGCTCACCAAATTTTATTTTAATCCAAATACTTAAGGAGAGAACAAAACATTTGTTTCTGTTTCAGTGACCCATGCTTCAACCAACTGGATGATTTAAGGGTTGAATCACACTGAAATGTCTTCACACTTGTGATTCTTCCATGCTAGGAGTGTCAGTTCCCCACTCTATTTACCTGGGCATTCCTCTATGCCTCTCTTCCCAATTTGTTCAAATTTCATTCATTCTTGGTTGTATTCTCTGGCTTTGCTTGGTACAGCAGTTTGCTCTATTTCCTTCATTCCCACCTTCTCATACTTCCACATTGTCCCTCTAATTCAGACATTTTTGGTCACTCATTCACCCATTTTCCTTCCTAAGTCATGAACTAATGCGGTTACCATCCTTTAACTGCCCCCTCTTCTGCCTGAAGTTTCTTGTTTTTCTAAGATACTGTGATGATCAAACATATGCAATAGCTCCCTTGTTGTTGTTGTTTTAGTAAATTCAGGAACTCCTGACCATGGCTTTCAAGAAGATCCACAATATAAATGCATTTATTTTCTGCAACTCCCCCAACTCCAAGTGAATAAACTTGTTGGTGGCCATGTTGCTTTCAGTAACATCACCAACCTTATTCTGTGTTCATAATGAATTACTTCATTATTATCCAACAAGAACTTTATTAACATCTACTATATTCGATACACTGTGTGGGTCACAAGGGATGCAGTGAAATTAAAAAGAGAAACCTAAGATTATAAGTGATTTATAAGTACTTGGTATAAGGAGTGTTACAAATTTCATTTTATAGCGGAATAGCATAATGTACTGAGGCAACAAGAGTTGAAACACTTTGTGTAAGAGGAGACAAAATGCAACGTAATAAAAATATATAAAATAAAAATTATAAGTGCTGAAACTATATTCAAACAGTTTATTTGTAAATCACAAAGTCGTAAGGAAATTTATCATGAAACATGGCCACCTTAGAACCACACAATTGTTCTAGCAAGGAAATTAAGGGTAAAAGTTAGACATCTGGTTTTACAAGCTTATAATTAGAATTTAATAATTAAAAATGAAGTTTTAATTTAGTTCCACTTATTATACATATGAAACTGTTGGTTTCTCCTCTTTGGATAAACTATGCCATCCTAATGACTTTTTTGTTTTAGATAGTTTTTTTAAACCTGGGTAGTTAAAAGTGCTCATGTGTCCTTATGGTAAAAATATCATATTATTTGTACTTGTATCCCTACAACTGAAAATGAAATGGAAACATGTTCTTAAGAATAATTTAACATAAAATTGCCAAACAGAATTTCTGATCTATAAATCTGGGTACCAGGTCTATCAAATCATAAAGAACAACAGTCTGAATCACAAGCGTCTGAGCACTTCAATCCTGTCTGGTCAGCATGCCTGCCACCTGCTCTCAGGGCACTAATGCAACAACAAAAGGTTCAGAGTGCAGTTTTGTCATTGTGGCCGTAGCACACACCACCAACAACACAGAAACGTGAGGATGTAAGCTATCATCCAGAGAGCATTACTGAGCCCAGAAAAATAGATGAGATGGCTTCAGGTGCTGGCAGTCCCAGAAGTAGCATATTTATACTAAAATTAATTACCCTTTAGATGGCATCTTCTCTCCTGTAATTCTTTGTCTTTCTCTTCTAGCAATTAAAGAGCATTATTTCCCTCTCTTTTTCTACTTGCAAGCTTTTCTTTCTTTATAATGTCAAGCCTCGTAACCCAATGTTTCTCCCTTATTCAGGGTACAAATGGTTGTACATTTTTTCCTCATAGAGAAACTCCCAATAGTTATTGTTAAGCTTTTTGTTTTCATTTTTCGCACATGCTCTTTCTGACTCTCCCTCTGACTCTTGTGCATAGCATCTCTTTCAAAACCTCCTCTTCTCCGGCAAACTCTGCACAGGCTTTCCCAAGTGACAAGTCTCACAAAAATCTTCACAGTTCAGTATTATGTGAAGAATCACATAGTAGAATCCCCTCACAATCCTCTCATTCACCACATAAAATTATGAATAATTTAATTTTTATCCAATTTGACTAACACCCAAATATTGAAAAAAAATTTCTTAACGTTCTGATTGAATTTGATTTAAAAAAAAAACTTTAATGACTAAGGGATCAACAACAACTGACAGAATAGTCTAAGGCTCCTCCTTCAAGACTTGACAATTAGGCAAGTTTTATTTTAATCCAAATACTAAGGAGAGAAGAAAATGTTGTTTTCTAGGCTCTAATGCTAGAATGAACATGAAATCTTAAAAAGAATTTTGTGTTAGTTTTTAAAAATAACATGGAAGAAAAAAGCCCCCAAACTTAAGATAAAAGAATGGACAGGAAGAAGTCAATTTGCTTTAAGGAGGAAAAAAAAGGAATGCTCAAAATAGAAGGCAATCAACTTCAAGAAACAGATTTAACCCCTGGGATAACAGCAACTGCTCTTTACTTATCACAGCCCAGTCCTAATATTTTTTCACAGATACAGTTGAAAAATGTCACCACATTAAAAAAAAAAGTTAGAATTTTTTATTTTCATAAGAAGTCAGCCAGAACTATATACACATCACAATCACCAGAGCTACAAGTCAACTTTTTATTCCTACTACCTTATTATTTCTGAGTACTTAAATATATCCAACAACAGAATTAAGAAGAAGGAAAATGTTATGGATTGATTTGTCCCTTTCCCCTCAAAAAACAAATTAATTAATTAAAATCCTAAACTCCATTACCTTAGAAAGTGACCTTATTTGGAAATAGTGTCTTTACAGAGGTAACTGAGTTAAAATGAGGTTACTAGGGTGGGCTCTAATCCCATATGATTGGTGTCCTTTTAAAAATGGGAAATTTGGACACAGCGATTGATCCTCTGTGAGAACATCATGAAAAGCTAGAGGTAAGGCCAGACTTGGTGGCTCAGCCTGTAATCCCAGCACTTTGGGAGGCTGAGGCGAGTGAATTGCCTGA
>CAUYQG010222587.1:0-54642 GCA_963574415.1 Tarsius wallacei | reverse complement strand
CACACACACAAAACAACAAAAAAGTCAACTCTTCTGAGTGTAGAGCTCCTCAGCCAGCTCTTTTGAATTTCATAAGGAAGCTCCTGAATACAAAGGAAAGTAGCCTGTTAAGAAATTCTTACAAACAAGGGTGCCTGAATGGGACATATTTGTGTACCTAACCCTTAAATGCACCCCTCAATATCACAATAAAAAAAATAAATAAAATAAAAAATAAATAAAAGAGGGGTCTAAAAAAGGCCTTAAAAATTCTGACTCTTAAATGGAAATACTTGGTGCCAAGCCCCAGAGATGTGATTCTATTGGGTGGTCCTACGATATCCCAAACCACCCCATGAAGTTACTAGGAGGGTTTCTACTCTGCTGAGAGTTTCCTTGCAGCTATGCTCTACATCTTATTTACTTATTAATTTTCTACTACATATATCACGATTCTTAACTCCTCATCATGGGAGCTTAGCCATCTTCATCTTGACACTAAAATATGATTATAATGCAATAGAATCTGGCTTGAAAAATTCAACTAGAAATAAATAATTCTATTTTCTGTTTCTTGTAAATGAAATTAACAAGATTTTCTGGTTCCTCTTTCTTACCTTGACTCACTGACTGCTTCTTGGCTGGTCTTTTCATTTCTTGAATGTGCTATTCATTCCAGTGAACCTCAGTTATTCATGTTGTTTCCAGGGAGAAAGTACAGCCTTTTCTCACAGCCAACTTTACGTCTAGGGTTTTTAGATTAGCAAAATGCCAGAGGTACTTTGAGAAACTTTAGTCTTGCATTTGGATAGAGGTATGTATTGCACAAAATACCGGGACCACAGTGCTAACTTATTATTTAGGGAGGGGCTGGCTGCAAACACTATCATGACTTCATGCTGACTCCCTGTTCTGCCTCCAAGCCCTGCTGGGCAAGACAGTATCACTTTTCATGCTGATGCAAGTCACCAGCCTAACACACACTCATCTCCCTTCACATAGTATGTCTACCCTGTATAAATTATTTTCTGGAGCCATAAAAGGTCCTGTTTTGTGCAGAAGAAAAAAGAAAAAACCCTGTCTCCCATTTCCTGTTAGCTGCTAGCCCACATTCAGAATCATGAGCCAACAGGTAGGGTCATATAAGTGAAAACCTAAGAAAGTGGTCCAGAGGACAAAATTCACTCTGATAGGCCAGAAAGAGGTTGATGGCACTAAAGAAAATACAGAATGGCTATATTTGCTGTAGTGCTAATGGTGAGCTGTTATAGTTATTACAGCATTTGTTTAATGTGTCCACTTTATCTGTTAATTACAGTATTCCTGTGGACCCATAGCTTTGTCTTTTCAGATAAAGCTTGCCACCTCATCTGTCAACCCAAGGTACAGAAGGATAACCCCAGTCAGTGCTTGGAAGGAAGAAAGAGTTTGCACAGGAAAAAAAATCCAGATGCCGCCACTAGTGGTGTGGGCAGAAGCACAATATTAGTCATCAGAAGTGGGTCAGGAAACAGAGGCTCCTGCCTTTATCGCTTAGGTGAGATGAAGTTGTTCACCCATCCAGACATATATATGCTCCATACACATTTCCAGAATGCTTACTGTATGCCAAGAGCTGTGATAATGATAAGTAATATGGTTTGAGTTAGGAAAAACTGAGTTCCTGAATTTGGTAACTGCAGGGGATTCCTTTCAGGGAAGGGGTACACTGCTCAGTTTAGTGTCTGGCTGTTTTTTATGTATTAAATTTTTTATTTTTATCAGAAAGATTTAGCCAATCGATAGTTGCAGAAATTATCCTCTCTCAGCAAAAATAACTATAAAACTAGTGCGCCTTTGCCATTTTAGCAACAATAATAAAACTAATAGCAGTAATATTTATTGAATGCCAATCGTAAGTGGGAAACTGTATTTATTTTAGTTTTAGTCTCTCAAGTAATCCTCTTACACTTACTCCATTAAAAGTACATATTATTGCTTTACCTATTTTTCGGATGAAAAAATGGAGGGTCATAGGAGTAGCGTGTTCTGTATAAGGTCATAGAGCTAATGGGGCTAATACAGACTGAAGCTCAAATCTGTCTCACAGCAAAGTCTGTATGAACCATTGCCACTTGCCATGGGCCATTGTAACAACTGATTTCATAACTAGAGGAAGGAAGAAAGGATTAGTTTTATTCTTTAATAGAGTGTGCCATTTGTGACAAAAGTCATTGCAGTAAGGTAAGGTCTGAACATTTGGTAATGTCATATGGTCATAGCTTTATCATTAGCTGCCAGGGAATCCCATGGGTTAATCATCTATTCCACTTTGTGGCACTTTGGAATGTTTGGAAAGAAAGTCACTGTGTGAACATAAAACTAATCATTGCATATCTGAAAGCTTGCTGGAAAAAGTTAGGCATTTTCAACAAACCCCCTTCACTTTAAGTGCATTCAGCATTTTCCCTCCTCAGAAATGACTTGTAAGTTTGTGCTTTTAATTATTATCATTCTCCCCTGAAATTACAGGCAAAGCACTCAGTGATATTTGAAACATCAATTACTGGCCTGCAGCCCTCTGCTACTGTTTCTCTGCCTGCTGCCAGGGCTACAAATCCATTTTCTGCATTTCTTTCAGATTTTCTGAGTAAAATTATGGAAAATCGCTGTTGGCACATGGCATTTTTCCACAATGGTCAGAGTTATTGAATTGTACCGTTATGTGCTACTTTGAGAAGGCATTCCAACTTAAAATGCCAGCCTTAAAAGTATCAGAACATTTTCTCCAATCTGGGCTTTATAAATTTTCCATAGGAAAAGGCTAAGAAGTCTGCTCTGGCTTCTCCTGAAGCTCCTGCTGAGCATAACTGCAAGTTTGTGATGGTTCAGAATGCTGAATATTAGCTCATCTCTGTTCTGGGTTCTCTGATCTGGGTTTTCTGTTTTCTCATCACAATTGCTCACAATGTGTGGCCATAGATGCCACCAGAGCTCTCTGAGGCCTCCAGGGAAGAGAGCGACCTACTGAATTCCTCTCCTGTGTCATTTCCTAAAGGCCTGTGATCTGTGTAATCATGTTCCAAACTCAAACTTTCCAACTCCTATCTTCCTTCTGTGTTCACACACAAATAGGAATTCTGGGAATTATTCAAAACTGCTTTCTCTCTCTGAGACCACACGGACATTCTGTCACCAAGACACGTCCATTCTACCTCAAATGTCTCTCCAACATCAACTTCTTTACTATCCCTGATCTTTATTCTAGATTTTTCCACAATTGACTGGCTTATATTTTGCTGCTAGTCTTTTCCTTCTCCAGTGTACAAGGAGAAACCCCAAACCCCCAGAATGTATTTACAAAAACTTGTGTATTTATTCTTGCATGTTTAACCTTTAGTTACCTCCAAAGTACTCTCTGTTTGTGGCAATACACCTATCAAGACACTTTTTATGCTGCTCAGAACAGTTTTTGAATTTGTCATCTTGATGCTTCTGCTGTTTGTTTTATCTCTTCCACACTGGCAGAATGTTTCCCTTTGAGGACTTTTTCATCAGGGAAAACAAAAAGTCACTTGAGGCAAGATTGGGTGAATAGAGTATGGCATGGGATCATGCCATTTTGGGTCAAAAACTGCTCAACACTCAGCGCGGTGTGGGCAGGTGCATTGTCATGATAGAATAACCAGTCACCTGTTTGCCACAACTCGGGATATTTCTTATACAAATAGTATCTCACAACAATGCTAGCAGGTATACTGATACTGATTGATTCCTAGAATACTTATCTAGCAGGAGAAACCTGTACTACAAGAAGCCTGCCCTCCAAAAAATAATTCCTTTTTGTTTGGGTTCCCCCTCGTACCTTCCACATTGCTGCCAACTGAGTACTTAGAGTACGGACCAGGCCTGGTGGCCCAGCCTGCAATCCCAGCACTTTGGGAGGCTGAGACAAGTGGATTGCCCGAGCCTGCAGGTTCAAGACAAGCCTGGACAACTTGGTGAGACTGCGTCTCTACAATAAAATAAAAAATTAGACAAATGTGGTAGCGCACACCTGTAGTTCCGGCTACTTGGAAGGCTAAGGCAGAAGGATCGCCTGAGTCCCGCAGGTCAACGCTGGGGTGGCTGTGAATGTGCCACTGCACTCCAGCCTGGACGACAGAGTGAGACTCCAACTCAAAAAAAAAAAATAACAAAAATCAATCAATCAATAAATAAAGAGTATGTATTGGTTTACCCAACAGTTAGCAACCTACTCTTACCAGATACTAAAATAGACTCCAGAGAAATAGATGCAGCCAGTGTATGACCCCATCTTCTAAATGTTAGGGACCATGGCTATTCCACCTCTTTGAAATGGCCAATGGATCTTCTTTTCTGTGAAATCGTCAAAGCTCTTTAACATGGCTGGTCCTTCAGGACAATGGTTCTGATACATTTCTCTCTCTCTCTTTGCTCTTACATCTCTCTCTTTTTTTTCAATGTACCCATCTTCCAACTGTGCTAACTTCTATTTTCTATAAAGGCAGAAACTTTCCTGACCCTAAATCTTTACCACATTATTCCATTGCCACCCAATACTCATCGTTCACATTCTAACAAATGCTGACTTGTTTTTTAAAGGCCTGACTCACCTCTCACCCTCTCATGAAGCCTTTCCATTCCTCCCTTTCTAAATCCCACACCCTCTGTCCCCTAATTGTACTTCATATATATCTCTAAAAATTCAAATAAGTGGGGTAATGGAGGATGACCATAAGGAGAACAAGCTCTAGGGTCAGACCGGTCCAAGTTCTCTTACTAGCTAGTTGTGGAAGCTTTTATCATGTTGCTCATCTTATTTAAGCCTCAGTCTCCCCATCTGTAAATTTGGAGATATAAATATGTAGGTTATAGAATTGTTGACAGTATTTAATGAACTCATTTGATATAAAATGTCGATCTTAGAGTTAAGTGCTAAGTAAATTGCAGCAATTATAGTTAGTACTGTCACTGTCATTTTATTATGATAGTGTAGCTTGTCATGTATTACGATAATTAGTTTTGTGACTCTCTTTCTTATGCTTTTTGGATCTTGTATTTTCACTCTGCTTTTCTAGTGCTTAGGACAGTTCCTGACTCATAGTAGATTCTCAATTAATGTTTGCTAAAAGGACAGATTAATTTTATCTAGAAATCCACAGGTACTTGAACCTCAACATATCAGAAAGCCAAAAGCATAAGCTTATACCAAAGCATTTAAAATGTTTAGAACAGTGCTTGACATATAATAGTCATTAAAATACAAGTAAGCTGTATTATAGTTAAAATTAATTCAGCCAAACACATAAATGAATCACTTTCTTGATCATGTGTAAGAATTACAAATACAAATTTATGTGGGAATTGATACATTTGATTAAACTGTTTAAGTCAGAGATTCCTTGAATATCTATGAAAATCGTATGAACTCTATGTTATCCAGGTTTGGTCTCTAGAAAACTAGACTAGGACACTCATGTTACCTAAACTTAGCTCTTCCTATTCCCTGACTGAAAGATGGAACTATATGGAGGCCGTGGGCTCTACGTTGTTCAAGAAGACCTTCTGGTTGATTTATGTATGTTTTGAGATCTAGGGTAAAATATAATTCCTACATTCCATAAAACACAGCAGCAATCATAAGTCTTCTTGATCTCACCTCATCAAAGGTTAGCTCCAAACTCTGCAGTCCCAATCATAGACGGGTGGACACATGCCGATACCTCTTCATTTTACTGATTGGTCTGCATACTGTAGGCTATTATTTTATGTGCCCCATACATACTAACTATACTTTCCTATGGTGCACTGCTGCAGGCATGCCTCGTCATTCATTGATTGTATGGGCTTAGGGCTGCCCTTCTTTGATGCGTCCTCCCAATGTTTTTTTTAAAAAAGCCTTCGATGTTGTATGAGGCAGTTGGAATAAAGGTCTTTTTTTGGACTTAAGGAAAAAGGAAAGATAGATCTGGTCCCTGATGTATGTAAGGAAGAAAAAACGACCACTTTTTCTCAAAGTGTGTCAAGTTCCCAGAACAATGCCAAACAGATTGCATTTACTATAAAAAGTCTGAATTTTTTTTCTTTTAATTTGCACAACTTGTGGAGTACATATGCAATTTTGTTACATGCATAGACTGCATAGTGGTCAAGTCATGGCTTTTAGGGTATCTATCACTTGAAAAATGCACCTATTAATCAATTTCTCATCATCTTCCCTCCTCCCACCTCCTCACTAAGTCTCCATTATCTATCAGTCTATTCTCTGCATCTATGTGAACATATTTTTTGTATTCACTTATGAGTGATAACGTGCAATATTTATCTTTCTTAGGCTGGCTTGTTTCACTTCAGATAATGACCTACAGTTCCAGTTCCATCCATGTTGCTGCAAAATCCATGATTCTCTTCTTGTTTATGGCTAAATAGTATTTCATTGTGAACATATGTCATATTCTTTTTTTCCATTCATCCATTGGTGGACATTTAGGTTGACTTTTCATCTTTGCTATTGTGAATAGCGCTGTGATAAAGATATGTGTGCAGGTATCTTTTTGATCTATTGATTTCTTTCTTTTTGAGTAGATACTGCAGTGGGATTGCTGGACAGAGTGGTAGTTCTAAGGAGTTCGAATGAACCTGCATTTAGACTGAGAGAGAGAGTAGATGACAGCATGTTTTCCATCTTCAAACCTTTACAAATGCTATATTCTTTATGTGGTGCTAAAGGGAAAGAAAACTTGAACTTCTGTTTCTACTGTTTAATATATATACAGAGGGTGCCAAAAAAGTATACAACTTTTAAGAAAAGAAAAAAACTGTACTAAAATTGTAATACTCAATATATACTGATAGCAAAAGATGAATACAAGTCATGTTTGCCTTCTGCAGTTGCAAGAGGTGCTCAGTGTGGTTATTTTCAGCGTCCAGATACTTCTGATTATGGCAAATAAAAGTAATGCATATATAACATCTCTTAAAATGTGTATACATTAATTTTTTTGGCAAACCTGGTGTGTGTGTGTGTGTGTGTGTGTGTGTGTGTGTGTGACAGAGAGAGAGAGAGAGAGATTTTTCACCCTATTCAAACTAAAAATTTTAATAGAGGTATTAGCATTTAAACTTTGCAGTGTTAATAGGAGACTAAAATGATATTTTCATATAAAAAGTCTGGCCTGCTGTAATTTTATTCATTCATTCATTAGCCTAAAAATAATTCTAGATTATTCTATGGATCAGATTCTCTGTTAGGGTATCTGTCACTCGAAAAATGCACCTATTAATCAATTTCTCATCATCTTCCCTCCTCCCACCTCCTCACTAGGCACCAGCGACAAAAAATGGTGAGCAGAGGCCAAGAAAGACACGATTTTTAAACTTTTCTAGTACGGGAATTGACAAATTTTTGTGAAAAGAGCTAAATAGTAAATATGCTAGGTTTTGCAGGCCATGTAGTATTTGTCTTGACTCCTCAACTCTGCTATTGTAGTGTAAAAATAGCCAAAGACAACATATAAACAAATGAACATGGCTGTGTTCCAATAAATCTTTATTTACAAAACAGGCAGTGAGTTAGAATTGGTCTGTGGCCTGTAGTTTACCAACCCCTAGACTAGCGGAATAGACAGAGAGCAACCCAGCAAGCATACTAAAAAATGAAAGGAAACTGGTTCCAGGTGAGTGTAATACCAAGGAAGCTCACACAGATTGACATTAAAAGACTTATGGGGCTAGAAAAGAAAAGAGGAAACGGGAGTATGATAGAACATGAAGGTGGAGGGATTGGCAGGGACCAAGACATGCAGGACCTGGTGGATGATATCCAAGGTCGTGTCTTCATCCTCAGTAACATGGAAAGCACTTGATGGCTGTTAGGGCCTTTCCTTTCACCTATACTTCTATGCTAGATGGCCCTCTGCAAGAGGACTGCTAACCATAGGTTTGGTCCTCTTTTTAGAAGCTCACTCCACCATGACCTCATAAGAGACCCGAAAGTGGCTAAGTGGGGTAACATTCTTCTTTTGTCCTCTCATCATGCATAGTACAAGGAAAAGAAAGCCAAGTTTGATTTTAGTGCTTCATTGTGGGGTCTTGGGTCTCAGAACCCAACTGCCCTTCCATGGGGTCCCTTTTTCTCTCACTTGGCTGTAATCTTAGGGCATCCACATCCTGGATTGCAGATCTAGAACCACAGCACAGGTGGACTGGGCTACTTCCTTCCTTGCCATATTTTTGAGAGAATCCCTCTTCTCTTTGAGTTTCCATTTATACAGCCATACAATAATAGTTATTCTACACACCTCAAATTGTTACAGTAAAATTTAAATATGAAATGTTCTTTTGTCATTTATAAAACACTACCAAAAAGATAAAATGCAAGGATGGTGGTGGCAGTGGTGATAGTAATGAAAAATGATGATGACGATTTCGCAATGTAATGAGTTGTCAGACTTAATGCATTTATTTAACATACATGCATTGAGCACTTGTATATTAGGTTCTAGGTATTAGGAATACAAACGGGAGGGAAAGACAGGCATAGCCCTTGCCCTCAGAGACCCTGCAATCTAGTTGAGGTAGAATGTCATTTAAAAAACAGTCACACTGACAATTATATATGTATTATTATATATTATAAATTATTATATAATATATTTAATTATATAATGCAACAATATTTTCTTCGTAAGTATAATTAAGCAAAGGTACTATCAAAGATGCATATGTGTTTGTAGTTGTTAAGAAAAAAAGACTTATCAAAGGAAATGGAATTATATAGAGACCTAGAGTATTTGGAGATTTGAGTTAGTCAGGTGAAGGGTATAAATAAGACTGTCCAGGTACAGAAGGCAGCATATGGGAAGACCTGGAGGTGGACAAGATTGTGGCATCATCAAGAAGCTAGGATAGCATGAGAATAATGAACAAAAGGAAGCAAACTTCAAGATGAAAGAGAACAGGTCAGCAGAGGCCAGCTCCTTCAGGCTGTACAAGACATGTCACCAGTAAGGGTCTTTGTCCTAGAAGGTGTGGGGTACCAGTGAAGATTTCCAGCAGTGACATCATGTAATCCTCTTGGTGTCAAATAAAAAGCATGGGATGTGTTGTGTGGGGAATGGATTGCAAAAGGACAAGTGCAGGAGTAAAAGACAAGGCAGAAGGCTGGGGCAGACATACTAGTGAGAGGCCATGCTGGCTGGGTGTTCAGGGTCATTGTAATGGAGAGGAAGGTAAGGGGACAATAATATATTTTGGAGGTAAGACTGATGGACATCGTTAAAGAATTGAATGTGCTAGTACACAAAAGAGGGGAATAGGGGCATAAAAATCAAGGATGATTCCTATGTTGCCTGAAGTGAGAAATCGGGGGTGTGTGACATTAGATTACCTGAAATGTGAAAGAAGATGGAAAGAGAAATTGTACATGGACACATGTGGGGTGACTGATGGATGGGATGTATGTGTGTGTGTGTGTGTGTGTCTGTGTGTGGTGTGTGTGTGTGTGTGTGTGTGTGTGTGTAAGAGAGAGAGAGAGAGAGAGATGAGGGAGAGAGACAAAGAGATAGATTATGTATGTAAGAAAGCCAGTAAGATAATTACTTTTACTCAGAGGGTGATTTTTTCATTTAGCTGTACCTTGTACAAACTATAAGACTGGCTGTTGACCACTGGTTAAAATGGTCAAGTCTCAAGCAGTTGGCACTGTCTCCTTATTAAAAGCCAGATTGCTGTGTTCAGATCCTACCTGTCTCCCCTTTGTTGGGTAGAATAATGATTCAGCAAAGATGCCTGCATTCTAATTTCCATAATCTGTGAATATCTTAGGTTACATGGTAAAGTGGAGTAAGGTTGCAGATCGAGTTATGATTGCTGATCAGCTGACTTTTAGATGAGATGTTCTTGGATTATCCAGGTGAGTCCAATGTAATCACAAGGATCCTTAAAAGTGAAAGAGGGAATCAGAGGAGACCAGAGACAGAGAAATTTAATGATAGAAACTGGCTCAGACAGATGCGATGTGGTTGGTGCTGAAGATGGAGGAAGAAAGTAGTAAATCAAGGAATGTGAGCAACTTCAGGAAGCTGGAAGAGGCAACCAAAAGAATTCTCCCCTAAAGCCTCCAGAAAGGAATGGAGCCTTGTTGACACTGATTTTAGTTCAGTGAGATCTGTCAGACCTCTAACTTACTGAAATGTAAGGCAATAAATTTGTGTTGTTTTAAGCCATTAAGTTGATGGTAATTTGTTACAACAACCATACAAAAGGAATACATCCATTTACTAGTGTTTGTGGGAAAGATATTTGACCTCTCTGTACCTCAGTTTCTCCATGTGTGAAAAAAGGACATAACTAAAGTACATACTTTACAGAGATGAAGGTTGAGTAGAGCAATATATGTAAAACACTTAATACAGAGCTTGTCATATAGTAAATAATAATGTCAGCATTTATCCTTTCTCAGTATGCTCCTGTGTCAATGTGCAGAAAGACGGCTGCTTTTCTCAAAGGGTAGGCAGGTTTGTGGCATTCGTGGAGGCTGCAGATATCCAACAATGACTTGCCCAAGTCAGTGGACTATGATTTGCCCAAGCCATCTGCAGAACTGGGTTGATTTCAACCTTATATTTCTAGTAGCCCTACAGTACCTGGCCTAAATTAAATATGCCTCTAATTACTGGCCTAAATGAAACTAAACTCACAGATGAGAACACCTTTGCCAGTTCCTGCTGATGTGAAAAAGCATGGCACAGAGCAGCCTGTTTTCTCATCCTTTAATGGATTTGTTCCTTTTTTGAGAAGTAAAATGAAGCAAGTCTCTAAGAAGACTAAATCTATAGTTCTTAGAGCAGGGTATCAGTATGCTTTGCAGCATGCTGCAGTTCATAATATTCAAATTATTAGCAAATAAAGATTATTATAAATTATTAACTGTTTGTGAGTGGTATTATTTGCATATTTTAAAACATTCTTTTCATATTAAATCTTCAAAACACCTTCTCTCCTTGCAAATCATGAAGGATTATTGGGATGACAGGTTTTTGCCTGGCTTTATGATGTTCGTTTGGAAGAAGGGAGCAACTGTTGCCTGAGCTTGTGTTGAGAGTCTGGCTCCCTGCCCTGGAGACCTTTCTTCCTTGCACATGAGTCTACATGCTCAGACCTGTGGCCTCAGACCTGCCCGGGCACACATCTCTGCTTTGGCCTTGAACTGGAATTCTGGAAGGAGTTAGCTGATTCACATCCAGAAGGGCTCGGATCTCTCAGTCTCTGTTGTGGCTCACCTTTTTCCAGAGACCAGCTGGTTCTACCCCAGTTATATTCTCACTCTGTGTCCTCTAACTTCAGCTCTGCTATGCTGTGCTCTTAAGTTCCTCTGTGTTGATCTTCTAATCTGAGTTTCATGAAGGTAATTTCTGATCCCCTGGCCCAGTCCCTGGCAGTTGGGTTCTTATGTTCCCAAACTTTGATGCTTCATCTAGTTTAATAGTTCCTGAAACATGATCTTTCTGTCTGCATCTTCCTGCCTGAGCTTTCCAATAAGGTTGAATGAGAGTGAGGCTGGTTCACCAAGGTATTTTCTGCCAAGTGACCCTGCCTGAGGAGTTATTTGAGTAGGGTGGGGGGCAGGAGACAGGGGGATAAGTCAATAAGCCAGGCATTGACTTGATTCCATGACAACCTCTCTTTAAAAGGATGAATTTTTTGGTTTGGTGCTTAACCTACAATATAAAAAAAGAAGGTCACAGCTCAAATTTTTGCCCCAAAAAAGGAATTACTCTTCCAAAACCCCAGAGGAAAGTAGAGTCTGGCTTTCTGATTATATGTTTCATTGCAATGCAGTGATGTAATGTCATACATGATAAAACTAGGGAGCTGGGCTTGAATTGAAGTCAATTGAAGCTTACAAGCTTAATCCAGGTTTGGGTATTTCAAATTTGTCCAACCATGATTTCTAGGGCAAGTATTTGAGGTTAGAATAGCTTATGAGTGACATGGACCATTGGTTGGTTTCGTGTGCAATTCAATGGGCCGCTGAAAAGGAAACTTTACTCATATGGCTTGGAAAGTGTCATTTTGAAGGGAAAACTCAGCTAATATCTGCATTCTGAGAGTTTTGGAAGGGAGGCTTTTGCACTGCCATTCTATCAGACCATAAATGAGCGTGAACAGGTAGAGACTGTCTCAAGGATTAAAAAGGACCTGGCAGATTTGGTTTTGTGTGAGTTTGTGGGTAATCCCTAGTTTGTTTAACTGGGTGATTCTGGGTCAGGGAGCTGTTGATGCAAGTTCACAGAGACACATTTACAAAGGAAGGTCCTGTGCTTTGGCCCTGACTTCAAGCAGACGGCTCAGTGTGTTCACTGTTCTCTAGCACATCCTGGCTCCTTACTGAAGTTGTTGCCCTTGAAAGGCACAGTCCTCTCTACCCATGACAGAGTCCAGGATGGCTCATGGGAGGAAAGTATTCCCACTGCCTTCCGCTGAGAGTGCCAGGGAATTTATTCAAAACCAGAATGGCTTTTGAAGACAGAGAAATCTCTTTGGTTGAGGAACTTGATTTTTGTTCCTTGATGCAGACTAAAATCATTGTTGGGTCTCATAAACATACACGGAAGTGAACACTTCAAAAAAAACTGATGAGACATTGTGTCTTTTCTTGTTAGAGAGTCTCACATTCACAAAACTGGATGGAAGAATCCATTTGTGTGCATTCTATAAATAATAGAGTTATTCTTTGAAGCAGGATGGAGACAAAATAGCTAAGGTTGAAGGAACAATAAAATAAAAAGTTTGATAATATTGTGCTCTGATTACTTATCTGAATTAAAGTGGCTGTGGCAGAGAGCCTACAGGGATAGAGCCCATAGGGAATTGAGGCCATAGAAATGAGCAGGTTCAGATGATGGAAGCCTATCACTTTGCTGAAGATTTTCCAGGACTTGCTCTTTTGCATGCCTGCATCCCCCAACCATGAAGCTTTTCATCTCTGATGAGTTAATATTATTTAAAGGGAACTGTCTTGAAAATTAGACTCTTTCCATTTACTGGTTTTATAATTCTTCCTGCTAGATATGGGGGATTCTTATCCTTGGGCCACTTCTGGATCTAAACATAATTTGTCCTTCCTGAATCTCCTCAAACTCTAGAAACCCTGGATATATCACTTCTCTCCCTTTTAATGCTACCCATGGGACAATTGTTGATCATCCAATATTAAAATATTCTGTAATATCTATGTTTATTTCTGTTTAACTTTCTAAGACTCCAGTATTTCTGGACACTTAAGGGTTCAGTTGGCTTGGGGATATCAGGAGTGCCTGTGGACACTGACCAGTGCTGACCCCTGAGGAGAGCCAGCTGTCCTTTGGAGGAAAACCTGGAATGTTCCTCCTTCCAGCTAGCTGCCTTGTCCTCCCTGATCCCTGACAGTCTCCCTCTGTTTTTTTCTTCCCTTAATTATAACCTGAGTTGAGTCATCTGGTATAGCTAGTGGTGGTTACAGTTTAATGTCTGCTCTAATAGTTACTTAGTCTTCAGGAAAAGTAAGGAAAGTGGTTGGTTTGAAACAGCCTAATTCTCTTCAGGACTGAGGTCATTCACAGAGGTTCATTAAGAAGACACAGAATATCTTTAAAAGCCACTAAAGAAACAGTGCTCAGAGTTTCCATTTAGCCATTTCCCAAATATCTGTCTAATTTTAATTCAGATAAAAAATCAGAGCACAATAGAACCACTGACAATGCTGCTTACTATCAGAATGGGATTTATATTTGTTCCTTCATGTGATCTTGGTATATTCTGCCAGGAAAAAAAAAAATCTAAGTTAGAGATTCTAAAACTTCCGTGTGTCTCAGATTTCTGAGCCATACCCCCAAGTGACTACAATTGATCTGGTTGAATGGAGCTTAGGAAACTGCATTTTAAATAATCATCCCCAAAATGATTCTGATGCAAGGGGTTCATGAACTTTGGCAATTAGGGCAGCAGCCATCTTGCTTCTAGTATCAACTAGGAGCTGGAGGAGTGGTGCAGTAGAGTATATGAATACTTGACATAAAACACCTTTTGAATTACTAGGGGATAAAAGGGCCTAGGGACTAATTAACAAATGACAGAGAATCACAAAGGAAAGAAGACAAAATGAAAAATTGATAAACACTAAAACTAAAACAAAGTCAAAAAATGACAACAGCAAAAGGAAAAATGAGATTTAGAAAAATATATACAAAGCAGATTTACTGTTTTTAAAAATACTTTTCAACCAGGGTCAATATAGAACAATTTTTAAAAAAATAGCTAAATATAATATTTCAGTAGTTATCAATATGTTTCAGATTCATTAATCCAGTGATTTCCCATTTTGGACATTTTTTCTAAGAAAACGATTATGTATCTACACAGTCATGAGTATATAAGAACATTCATTGTAGCATTATTTAAAATATTAAAAACAACAACTATAATATGTACAGAGTTAAAATGTAAAAATCTGTAATATGAAATGCACTGACGTCATTAAAACTATGTGATAAGAAATTTATTTAATATTCCAAATTTTCCTTGATTCATTGTTTATTTAAATGGAGTAAACTAGATTATGAAATTACATGTAGAGTTTATCTTAAATAGTAACAATATTAATGGATATCATAGATATCATCATTAAAATTTTTTGCTTTTTTTAAACTTCTAAAATTTTCTACAATTAGCAGGCATGATTTTGAAAAAAATAATATTGTTAAAATAGTAAATAATAAGATGTTTCACTTCAATATGCCAAGCAGATGCACATTAAAATTTAAAAAGGAAATGTTTTCACAACATAAATAACCAATGTTCCTTTTTACTGGAAAAATAGCATTATTTTATTTTTATTGTAATTTAGAAATTTTACTAGTATCTTTTATACTAATAAAACACATAAGAATTAAAGCATATAAAATCAGAAGAGTACTTATAGATTAATATACATATCTTCATTTATAAGTATGATATATATGTGTATATATGTATCTTGTGTAATGAAAACAAACAAATGTCTTATTTTTCACTGCTTAAAGCACACTTAAAAATTGCTTATCTGTCACATCCTCCAAAAAGCAAAATTTATAATAGTGGAATTTATAAAAAATTATGGACATCAGCCATAGTTACTCTCCAAGAAAAATACATATAATCAAGTATTTAAATATTAACTAATAAAGGAGCTCAAATAACTCTATGAAACAGATAGCTGCTCATGCTTGTTTCTTGCAGCATTATTCACAATAGTAAAAGTAAAATAGTGAAACAACTGTGCTGCCCATCAAAAGCGGAATGGATAAAAAAATGTGGTAAATATACATGATGGAGTATTATGCAGCCATAAAGAAGGACAAAACTATGAACTTCACAGTAACATGAATGGATTTAAGTCTATAATATCTAGTGATCTATCACAGAAACAAAGAACTGAGTGCCACACGTTCTCACTCATAAGCAGACTCTGAACAATTATCATAATACTATAAGAAAGGGATTGGCAGTAGTGGGAAACAGCCAGGGGAGGGAAGGGTGGCACACTCATCAATAAGGGTACCTGATCTCAAGCCAGGTGAAGTGGGGACCAAAGTGATGCCCAAACTTTACCTGTACAATAATCATTTGTATACCTAATCCTGAATTGTACCCCACATCTTTAAAATAAAATTTTTTTAAAAGCTAATAAAGAACTTAAATTTATGTACTAAATATTCAGTTCTAGAGTTTGGAAAAAGACATAGATGCACATATTAAAATAATTAAAAAAATTTTTTTTAAAACACTATTTTTTTCTAAGCCAATTCTTTAAAAAACATATTTCAAAATGGATGGTTTTCTAGGTAATATTAATGGCTACAAACAACATTAAAAATAATGTTTATGAATCAAAAACAGCTAAAAAATATTTACTTCCAACAATGGTGACAGAGCCATATGTTTCCACCAGTGAATCCCAAATTTTTGAAGCATGGATAATTTCAGTGTTGTATAAACTGGTCCAAAGCATAAAATAAGAAGAAAAGTTTTCCAATAAGTTATCATGTAAGGATATCACTGACATTAAGATCTGGGAGAGATTGCACAAAATCAAAATTAGAGGTCAAATTTATTTTTAAATATTGATACAGAAATCCTAAGTAAAATTTTTGCAAATAGAATCTGATAGTATGTTAAAATGATAACCTGTTTAAATAAGTCATATCTGAGATTGCCAGAAATATACACAATTTGCCAATAATAGATATAAGCACTTTAATAGAGCAATAGAAAATGCCATATCAGTGTTGCTCAAAGCACAATCTTTAGCATGCAAGAAAAAGTTTGACAAACACTGATTTATGGGTCCCAACACCCAAAATTCCAATTATATTAGTAGGGAGTGGGGCACTGTTTAAAATGTGCATACATGGGAAGTTCCCAGATCATACTGATGTCAGTTAGGGATCACACGTTGAACAGTGATACTCAACTTTGACTGCAAGTTAAAATCACCAAGGAAGCTCATGAAAATGCCAGTGTCTGAGTTCCAACACCAGATACTCTGATTTAGTCACCAGGGCTATGATTTGGGTATTTGAAGGGAGATGTTTAAAATCTCTCCAGGTGACTTCAACATACGACCAAGGTTGAGATCCACTCTTCCATAAGGATTGATCAAACCAATGGCCTTGTATTATCTTCACTATAAATGTTTACTGGTGATTAAGCAGGGTGTTATACAATCCATTGTAAAAGATGACATAGGCATAATCATGATCATAATTTATGAAGCAACTGCTTTATGTAAGGCAGTTTACATGTGCTATCTCAAATGCTTGAAGTGACTCTTCAAAGTCAGCTTGGTTTTTCATACCACTGGTTAAAAAATGGAGGCTGCATAAGGTGACCAATTATCCAGGTTTTTCCTGGATGGAGGGACTTTCCAGAATATGGAACTTTCAATGCTAAAACCAGTCAAGTTGTGGGAAAACCAGGATGAGTTTACTACCTAAGGCTAATAATGTACCTAAGTTTATGTGTTACTAAAGGACACAGCCAGGAATGGAAAGCAGGTTTGACTTGTGATCTGTGCACTCGACTTCACTGACCTGAAAAAAGTCATGAGGAAGGGATTTTGAAAAACCTACTCAAACTGGAATTCTGGTGAATCTTCACTACGATGCTGGGGTTGACTACTTGGTTGTGGATTGTGGAATAGATTTCACATATTTTTCAATATAAAGATGTAGAAAGTTTCTTGAATGAAGTAAATAATAGTATCTGTTGTAGTGGTTCTTGGAGTGGCTCCCAGGACTATAAGAGAATTTGCTAGAAATTCTGACACACTATATCAGAAACACTAAGGATAGGGCCAGCAATCTGCTTTTAAAAAAACTCTCCTGGTGATTCTGATGCAAAGTATAAGAATCACTGACTTTGGGGGCGAAGGTGAGAATTGAGATGTTTTCAAAGTTCCCCAGATTCTGACATGCATCCAGGATTAAGAACCACAGCTCCAGACCTCAGAACAGCATTTCTTTGGCCAGGCTATAGATTAGAAATACCCGGAGAGTTCTCAAGCCCAGGCTGTTAGATCAATTCAACAGGAATTTCTGGGTGGACATCAATATTTTTCAAATCTTTCTAGACAACACCAATATATAATCAAGACTGGGACCCACTGCTTTCTACCCTTCAAGGCTGTAGAATTCCTCAGTGAATCTAGTCGGTGTGTTTCCTCATTGCTAAATGGCAGAAAGTTTTCTGTGAATATGGGATTCCATAGTTGCAAATGGGAAAAATGCTAAACTAACTCTATTTGCCAACCTTTCTCGGGTGTATCTACTAAGAATGACTCTATGAATTTTTTTCAAAACTCAAGTGGGAATATATCCTTTGAGACAACCAGATTCCTTTTCAGGATTTGAAATCTCTTTATGAAGACAGAAAAAGTCGGTAGGCATATCATAAAATGTAAAAGTGATTTTTCAGTGAAAAGACAGGGATTGTTATAAAGGTATGCCCAGAGTTACTCCTTTGCTGAGACTATTCCAGGGCTTGGATTGCTAATTTGAATACAGCCATGGGCCTTACCTGGAGTCAGTCTTGCTGGGCGATGGTCATTACTTTAATAAGTTAAAACTTCTCATTTGGATTTCCAAAAATAATGTTTAATATTTCTCCAAGACTAGCAAGCAGTGACAATAGGGGAAAAATAACCTTTTCTTTTTTCTTTTTTTAGGTCAAGAAAACTCTTGAAAAGGAGAATTTTCTGAAATGAATTCTGCATTAGGCAATGTTGTGGTGGGGCATGGAAAATACGGGAACTGAAACTCTTTCATTTCTTTTACTATCCAAGCTGTGAATTTCAAAAA
The DNA here is from genome assembly GCA_963574415.1 of Tarsius wallacei. Classification (NCBI taxonomy): domain Eukaryota; kingdom Metazoa; phylum Chordata; class Mammalia; order Primates; family Tarsiidae; genus Tarsius; species Tarsius wallacei. Next base: position 36,283 of record CAUYQG010222587.1, on the reverse strand, counting down.
TAACAAGTCATTATAAAAGTGAAACATAAGATTCTTCACACCCACTGTTTTAATCACTTTAAAACCTTCTATAACTTGAAGTAACTAAAACATTTTTAGTAGCTAATGCTCACTGAAATTTTAGTGCTTTCTGAACATAAAATAAAATAGCATTTATATTCTGTTCTAGGTAGAGTGCTAGGCATTTGGCATTTATTCATTCAACATCAACTTTGTGCTAGAGACTGTAATGGTGGCTGAGGGTTTGGAGATTAATTACACATTATTCCTGCTTTCAATGAGCTTGCCCTCTAATAATATAATTGAAGTATGATGTAGTGTAGGCAATGAGGAGGGGTACCCAAAAAAAAGCAGTTTGTCTAGTTTGGTAGAATCACGGAAGGAGGCAAGAATGAAGGGGAGACTTACCGTAAGAAGTGATACATGACCTGGATAATAAAGAGCAATAGTAATCAGCAAGAAAAATTTGAATACACTGTATTGTTTATTCTTTATATGAACTCTAATAAATAAATGTTACTAGTCAAATCTCAGAGACAATTTTAATTATTTTAACCAAGCAACTGGTTAATGTGGAGCAAATTTTATGGGAGGATATCCTTGTTAGTTAGCCTGTATAAGGATCAGTTCAATATCTATCTGTCTGTTTATCTATCATCTATCTATCTATCTATCTATCTATCGATCTATCGATCGATCTATCTATCTATCATAGACTGAATTGTGTCCCTTACAAATTCATAATTCACATATTGGAGTCTTAATCCCCGATGTGACTTTATTTGGGGATAAGGTCTTTAAGGAAGTACATACAGTTAAATTAATTAATAAAGGTGGACCTAATAGGACTGGTGGTTTTATAAGAGGAGGAAAAGATACCAGGAATCTCTTTCTCTTTACATGCACGCAGAGGACAAGTTGGCTGTCTACAAGTCAGAAAGAAAGACCTCACAAGACACCAAGCTTGATAGCACTTTGATCTTGGACTTCCAGCCTCCAGAATGGTGAAAAGGTAAATTTTAGTTGTTTAAGCCACCCAGTCTGGTATTTTGTTATGGTAGCCTGAGAATACTAATGCACTATTGATGAGGGAGAGCCCCCCCAAAACCAGAATTTATTTATAGAAAAATAGTGTATTTATTCTTCCATGTTTGAACTTCAGTCACCTTCAAAGTACTCTTTGTTTGATGCAATACATCTGTTGAGACACTTTTCCCACTGCTCAGAACTGCTTCTGCCATTTTGTGTTTCACCTTTTCCACACCGGCAAAACATGTTTCTCTTTGAGGACTTTTTTCATGCAGGGAAATAAAAAAAAAAAAAGTCACACAGGGTGACTAGGGAATAGGGAGGGTGGAGCATGGGAGTCATGCTGATTTTGGCTAAAAACTGCTGAACACCTGGAGCAGTGTTGCCAGGTGCATTGTCATAGTGGAAGAACCAGTCACCTGTTTGCCACAACTCAGAATGCATCTTCTGCAAATGCAACCTTCTCAAAACTTCCAGATAAAAACTTTGGATGAACATTTGATCTGGAGGAACAAATTCTGAGTGTACTACAAGGGACCTGCCCTCCAAAAAGAAAAGTCCAGTTTTTGGGGGGTCCCCCTTGCATGTGTATATGGTTTAAAGAGTTTATATAAAGGGTAATTAATTTAAAATATATAGTTTATTTATACATAATAACCTAATGCTATTTCATTATAGTTTAATATGTATGTGATAAAGAATAGCATTGATCTCTAAGGATAAGGAACATAGAGAAAGAATGTTCCTAGTTTGTGATTCTGATTCTGGATTTTGGGATCTAATTTTTTTTTCCTTACCTAAGGACTTTCTCTGTTTCCATCAATATACACAAAGTTGGCTCCAACGCACTGGGTTGAAATAGTCTCTTAGCTGATATTCTCTACTACAACTAAGTTGAACACTACATATATTCAAATAATCTGAACATATTTGTTTAAAAGCTGGAGATGGAAACTTTGAGAGTGTTAGACCATGGGTGTATGTGCAAAAGACACATCAGATTTGATAGTTACAGCAATTTAACTATCAGTTGAATGCTGAGCCCTTTTAAAGGGAACCTGTGCCTCATTGTACGTTGACATCAGCATCTTCATATCCAGCCTACAAATGTTTCTGATTCAAATAAAAATATTTCAGTATAACAAGAGATTTTGTAAATGCTTTTTGTACTTTCATGAATTTCAACATCACATCTGTGATAAGAGTAGAGTAAATATAGGGCACCAGAAAATGTATACACATCTTGAGATGTTATCTATATATTACTTTTCGAAGTTGAATTGAATTATGGTTGCAACGTGTAGTATGATGTTTGCTCAACTGTGCTTCTGCCATTTTCTTTTACTGTCCTGCCTGTCACATGGTGAGGTTAGCATTCATTTGGTTAATGCCATCTTTTGAGTGAACGTAATACTTAAAATGTGCATACATTTTTTTGGTACCCTCTGTATATTCATATTAGAGGCAGTGGAAATGTACGTTGTGTCTGAAAGACCTGGGTGCTTTAAAAGTTGACCATCTCCTAACAAAGTGTCTTTGGAAAAATCACTTTAGCATTTTTAACCTCACTCTCTTTATCTGTTAAAAGGGTTATTATATCTACCTCTAGGCATAATTGTGAGGATCCCATAAGTGATAAGAGAAATTAAAAGATGCTTTAAAATGTTAATTTCTCCCTCATTCTCACCATTATAGATTGTGATCATTATCTTTTCAGGTTTAATATTTCTAATGCCTTTGTAAGTTTATTCTAAACTTAAACAGTTCACTTAAAATATGCATTCTTCTTTATTTATGAGGTTTGTATTTGGTGCTTGAATAAACTTAAAGTTCTGGTTAGTGTAGCAAATGGGCCAGGTGATAATTAAGTCTTATGGAAATCGATGGAATATTGACTTACTTGTAAAATAGGCAATAACTTTCAGAAGTAAGATGGCTTTTCCAGATGCTCAAATTTGAATTTGGCACTGAAACAAAATGTAAAAAGCAAATACGTATTTATAAAATGCTGTCCACTCATGCTTCTTTCAAGAACCATGTAGAAGACCATGTTTATGATAGAAAAATGAGGGAAAGAAAGGATGGAAACTAGTGCCGGCCTTGCTCAGAATTCTAAATATGTAATTTGAGTTACTCTAATAATTCAGAATTTCAAAGGTCCATTTTATTTCAAAGAAAACCTCTTAGCCTAATTTGAGGTGAATGGAGAGGGTTGATCTCTCTGGCCAGAAGTCTCAAAGTATGATTTATACTTGTAACGTTTTTATGAGATGTTTTTTCCCTCTTCCAAATTTTGTGGAAATGCCAAGTCTCTTTCTTTTAAAGCTCAATACAACTTGGCTCAGAAACACAAGGCATGGGGAATAGGATACCAGTTATTTAATTCTACACTGCTTCTCTCACCCCTGACTAACCTCTTATTTAAAAGATATAAAATAATTTTCCATATAGAAAACGTTTTACCTTTTGATTTTTTTGGATATTCCTTAAAAACCTCCTCTAAAGTACTGAAATGCAATATAGTATGCACAGGTGAAAACTACTTACTCTTTGAAAACAGCATTTCTTTTGGCTCAGCCAAAAATACAGGAATGTTTTCACTTACTTCCCACTAAAGAGAAAAGCTATTTTGTGAAGTAAGTTTCACCTTTGAGGAACGACATAAAAAAATTCAACCTTTAGCTGTGAGAAGTTACCAACTTTAAGTTAATATTTGTGCTCCGCCCTGACTATGCATCATAAAACCTCTCTAAACACATCTGCCATATAATACTTGTGGTGTAGCCAGTGGCATGGTGCTGTGGAAAGAGCTTGAATTGTGATCTCTTTGAAATAACTATGTGAGTCTTGGAAATACCATGTAAAGCCTCTGAGTCTTAGCTGCCATATCATGAAAATGGAACTCCTCTTTCCTGCTTCCCTTGGATTCTATGATGACAAAGTAATGGGACTGGCAAGAAGCAAGTTCCCCACCAGTGCTAAGTGCTTTTTCCTTCATCTGCCCTATTTATCTCCTAGAACTAGCTGCTGTGCATAATTTTTCCTTAGCATGTGTGGTGGGAAGAAGAATGGCCCTTTAATGATGTCCTGGCCTCAGTCCCCAAAACATGTGAGTATATGATGTATATGGCACAAGCAACACTGCAGAGGTGATTAAGTTAAAGATTTTGAGTTGGAACTAGATTATTATGGTAGACTGGTTGTAACCTCAAGAGTCCATGTAAGTGGAAGAAGGAGGTCACACAGCAATATTTGGAGATGATATTCTGTTGGTTTTGAAGATATAGCAGGGGGCCACAAGACAAAGACAGTAGGAGACTTCTAGATGCTAGAAAAAGCAAGGAAATAGATTCTCTTCTACAGCTTTTAGAAGGATTTCAACCCTGCTGACATTTTGTTTTTAGGCTTGTGAGACTCCTTTCAAACTTATGATTTCCAGAACTGTAAGATAATCAATTTGTGTTGCTTTAAGCCACTGACTTTCTGCTAATATGTTACAGCAAAAACAGGAGTCAGATACAGCATCTTTGCTGTGCCAAATGGTTGTTGTGTAAAATGATTGTCACCATTGGCTATTTCCTTAAATCACTCAGATGAGGCTGATGGAACAATGAATACAATAGACCATTTCTCTTTTACAGTCAAGGAAGCCAAGGTTTCCATAGTAGAACACATTGGTTGAAGCAAACCAAACATTTAGGCACCTATTATTTTTTATTCAGCAATTTTATTAAAACAAAATGCCTGTTTTATTTTAGCAGAATCAAGTAAATATGACTTCTTTCTGAAAATATGATCCTACAGTTAGTAATAGTAGTGCTCATCTTTCAGAAGCCCAGAGATATCCTTTATTTCTGCCCCACATTCTTGAAAATCTTCAATCTTTTACAACAAATTCTGGCTAAACCTGAAGCAAAACCACAAAACATGATATTTGGGATTTTATACCTCTCTGGAGAGGTGTTCAATCCAAAACAAATTCAAGTGAAACCCTGTGGATTTGACTCTTTGACCCTGAACTATGGATATTTTCTGAGGTTTTATGATTCCAATGTAGAGCAAAATCTGTGTTTCTATCAAGAGAGAGTGAGAGCGAGAATGAGTGGGAGAGAAGAGAAGAGAAGACAAGACAAGAAAGAGAGAAAAGAGAGAATGAGAATTCCAACCTGGGACTGGAGAAGAGCAAAATCCTTTGCTGTTTTGTTAGAGGTGTTCCCTGAGAACTAGCCAGAGTGAGCATCTGAAGACAAGTTTGTTTAGACACCCTATCACTTGGTCTTGAAACATTTTTATGAAATGCTACAGAAAGTGTTAGAATATTAATTAATGATGATATGGTGGAATTGAGAAAGTGTCATTTGCCTAGTGGTCCCAAAACTTTTCTGGCCTTTTAGCCAATGATGTTTATTTTACTAATAGCTCAGAGACCAAGGGGACACTCCTTCTTCTTCATGAACAAATCTTGCAGAACTTTCTTATTTCTTATTCACATCTCTGAAATATGTGTGTGGTGGTTGCAAAAGAGTAATTCCTACTGAGGGTGGATTTGAAACATTGAGAACTGTCTGCAGATCTCTGAAGCAACCTCATACAGCAGAACAGTCAGGCTATTTCTGTCTGACTTTTAGGGCTACAGGAAAAGAATTAGAGAGAAATAGATGATGACCTGGTATAAGGCATACCTCTCTAATAGTTGAAGTTTGGAAGAGTGCTCTGATTTGTTGGTAATCTAGCTGGTGCTAAGTATTCTGGGGCACTATTTTGGTGCCCTGATCAATGCATGCTGATTGTCATGGAGCATTAATCTATATGCTCCATGTAGGTTCATAAAGTGGCTTCACAAGTCACACATATGCTAAACCTGCAATAAGTGCAACTGAAGTAGTTTTAAGTTCCTGAAGACTGGAGGGTGTTCAGACATAAGTCTGGAGACCACTTGTCAATGATGGTCTAGAAAACACTCAAAACGTTGATTGGAATTTGGACTTAATAAATTATTCAATTTGTCAGCAAATGTTCTTTAAGTCTGCTATATACAGTGCTCTATATTGGATATTTCATTTACTTTAAAAATCTACCTTAAATGCTTATAATTTTATTATAGTATCAATCTTGGTATGGCTATCAAAGGTGGTTGATCAAATAGAGGTAAGAGTCACATCCTCCTTGAGGCTGAAAATATACAAAGCAAAGGCTCATAAAGTAATAAATAACAACAACAAAACCAACAATCATTACCATATGGGCCAGGCATGTATATGTATCATATGGTTTAATCCTTCAAACTTTGTATTAAATATGGTAAATTTTATTCTTCATATAAGAAAATTGAGGAACAGAGATATTTGATAAATTTCCCAAGATCTCAGTGCTAGTAACACCTGGAGCAAGTATTCTACCCAGTTCTACCCAATATATGTACGTAGATACCAAAATACATATGTCTTTTGTTTAGAAAGTTGCAGAATGATGGAAATGAAACTATAGCCCTTACTCATGATATATTTATTTGAAGGCAAATAGAGTTTCTTTATGAAATAAGTTAGTAGCAAGCTATTCATTTTAGACATAGAAATTTGCAAGCTCTCATCCAGGGTGAGCTCATTGACAAGTCAGTTGGCATTGGAGGCTTGTAAGACATTCCTTGTGGCAAATTGGTTCAAACACAAAGAGTTGCTCTTAATGCTGACATTTTGTTGATGACTTAAGAAGCTCTAAGGAAGTTAAGATTATTTCTGATGTTACATTATCTTAGGAATTTCTGGAATCTATGTCAGTGGAGAAGTATACTCTCAGAATAACTACCTAGCACCAGGCCAGGCCCTTTCACCCGTACTAGCTGATTTAGTCACCTCAGTGGCCTTAGACAGTCAATATTACTAACCCCATTTTTATAGAAAGAATATTAAAATTTGATTTTTTTTCTAAGTCACACTGATTATTAAACCTTCCAAATTTGTTTGATTAAAGGCTTGCAGTTATGCATAGCTATGCATTTATATAATATGGTAATTCAAAATGCTCTTCTAACCATCCTTTTGTAATAATGATCATATAACCAGAGATGGTCGGAATTCTAAATAAGATAAATTAAAAGATGAGGACTTCCAGTATACTGCTAGACTCAACTTTGTTTGTGACCAGTTAGATCCAAATATCAACACGATAGTGAGGAATATCACAATCAATCACTCTACACTAAATCATTTGTCAGTGAATCTGTGGAGGGATTCCTGGGGACCACTGAGTAGTAATAGTGTATAGACAAAAAGACTGAGCATTATACACCAGGAAAGCGGAACCAGCGTCCTCTTAACTGTATTCCTTCCCTACAGGCTCTATCTCAGGCCTGGGTAGGGAAGGAATCTGTAGGCATATAAAAATAAAAACCTTAGATTCTCTCTAGTTCCATGCCATGCTCTTCCTTGGGGGTGACACTGAGTAGCAACTCCTGGGCCACACACACAGGAGAGAAACTGATGTGAAGATGTGACTCTTTTGGTTGAGGCTGCCTAAACAAAGTGTTCCTGTTTGGTATGCTTTGGCTGCTGGGTGCTTTCCACATTCCATTTTCTTCTAATGATTGAGCTTTGCTAAATAAATGGAGTGCCTATTCCTTCAGCCTAAGAAGCCATGGTTCTCTTATAAGACTACACACATGGAAGAGAGATTAGGTTGGACACAGCTTTATGGCAAGGCCACATCAGGACTCTGGCATTGACTATAAATGTCTCTCCACTCATCCCTCTGCCTCTGACTTCCATAGTCAGTCCTCACTCCCCAGCTTCCCCTATCCAGAAACAATATTTTAAAACAGCAAAATAAGTGGACTTCAAAACCTTATGGACAGCGAAAGCAAAATGGGCTCAAAAATATAAAGAGAAAGGGACATTTGAGGAGAGAATATTACAAAACACAAAGGCAGCTCAATTCCATTTGTAATGGGTTACAGTTTATTAGTAAGCCAATTTGAAACCACAAGCAGGGATGAGCCCTGTCCTGTTTTAAGTGGACTTTCCATTTTTTTTAATGGTCAAAATGTAATTTAGTTAACATGGAAGTGTTTATAAAATTTCTTCTTTCCTAATTAAAAAGAAGAAGTAAAATATTTTATACATTTTTCATTAAGTATTGAACTTTAAATATTTACTTATTTTGCTTTGTGTTAATTTATTATTGTTATTAAATGTATTCATTGTCTTACATTTATGTATTGCTGTTAGATTTATTATTATTATTAGCATTAGTAGAAATAGTAAGAGTGGTGGGTCTATGTTCTAACTTTGGACCCAAATCCCTATTTGGTTTCCTATCATGGTAATCTGGGATGGAATATACTTGGGAGATGTGACAGCTCCTTAGTATAGGCCATAAGATAGATATAGAATCTGCTGATTCGAATTCATCTATTCCAGCCTCCTCACTCTTAGGTCCTACCAAATAACACTTAAAAATAAATATAAAGCTAATATGTGCATGCATGTGGCAAATAAATAAAATAATGTCAAATAATAGGGGTAAAAAAGAAACACTTTTGCCCTTCCCTCAATTTCTATTCCTCTTAGGTAATTATAATTATTTTCTTAACACAGTACAGATTCACTCCAGCATATACAGACATATGTTTCTTGTTATGATCAATTGGGTAATACACACACACATACTATATTCTGCATCTTGTTTTTCCCCCTCTGAATGCTATCTTTTGGAGAATTTCATCAATTCATATGCATATGTTATTTTAAAAATATTTGTCTAGCATTCAGTTGCAAAGGTGTACCCTAACTTATTTAAGTAGTAAATGTTTCTGTCAACAGAAATTTAAGTATTTTCCATTAAAAAAATTGGACATTATGGAACCATATATGTACAAATTTTTTTTGTTTGTGCAATATATCTAAAGGATAATTTCTGCTTTTTATTAGGTGTGCTCTGAATGATCCTTGCTTCCCAGATGAAAGACTTTCTAGATCCTTCTTAATGTAGTGGACAAAGGAAAGTAGCAAAAGAAATATGTACATGCCGTGAAGAGGAAAGAGCAGATAAGGCAAACGATTCCAAAAGAAGGAACAAGGACGATAAATAGAAAGACCAAGAGAAGAAAGGCCCAGGGAAGGTTTGCTTCATTTCAGTTCTATTCATAATACCCTCCACCTAAACCCAGCCCTTGGCACTTTGGTATTCCTCAGGCTCTTGTTGGAGCACTCCTCGCTCTTCCCAGGGGTGGATAGAAGAGGCCTGAGTAGGGGAAGCCTTGAGCTCCCCCTAGAGGTTGGCGAGCCTAAGCCAAGCTAGTGAATACATACTATACCAAATTAAAGAACATTTTAAAAAGAAAAATACACTGGTTTTGAACAGCTGGTCACATGCATGCCTCTTCCCCTGGTATCTTGATTCATGTGCATACATTTTTACGTAATTGCAGTGATGGTCTAGATTCAATTTTGTATTCAATTTTTTCCCCACTTAATATTATATAGTAAATGTTTTTCCATGTGGCTACATAATCTTTCTAATTACCATTTTAATGACTTCATAATACTCCTTCCACTTCATATATTGTAATTTATTTAACCACTCCCTATTGGTGGACATTTTAGATTGTTTCCAGACTTTTACTAATATAGAAAATGGTATATACATTATCTGTTGTTTCCTCTTTTTGAATAAGTTTTTTATATTAAATAGTGAGTCATAGAGTAGATTTGATTTTATAGCTCTTAATACACTTGGCTCTTCTAATTCCATAAGAAGCAATGCCTCTGACAAGGTACCAAGATGCTAATTTGGGTATCTTTTCTGTTGTTAGGTATGTGTGTGTGTATGTATATATATACATACACACACACATATATATATATTACTTTTGCAAATGTCTTAATGTGACTTGCCACCATCTTTCACAATCTACTAATTTTTCTCTACTTTCCACACAGCTGAACTCGTGCATTTAGCCCTTGGTTGATCAGTTATTCACTTAATATCTTTAATATCTTTTGAGAACCTAATAGTTACCAAGAGTTTGCTCTAGAATCATGTTTCCTTGGTAACATTGCAATTCCTACAAAAACAGGAACAAAGGATGAGAATGCATCAAGTTGAGTAACTCATTTTGTAAAACTAAAAAAAAAAAAATCATACTTTGCAAAACCTTAGTTATCAGACTTAAGGAAAATGTGGGCTGGAGAAAATCTGCTAGCAAGACCCAGCTCTGTGAAAGGCAAAGGGCTGAATAAAAAGAGAACTGAGATGAGCAGAGTGTGGAGTTGGTTACGGCTGAGTATTGTTGGATGAATAAGAGTTGAGCAGCGGGGACATTGCCTTGCTAGAATCTAATGTGGCTATGTGCTCTTTGAGCCATGGCTGTTGTCATGCTTCCTGGCTTTGGTCCCCCTCCCCAACCTTGGGGAGGTGAATCTTCTCTCTTCTTTCTCTCACTAATTTACTTTTAAATAAACTTTTCTTTCTTAAAAAAAAAAGAGTTGAGCAGCAGATAGGAGAAAAATCAAACCATTTGTGTTAAAATCTGAGCTCTGCCCCTTACAAACTGTGAGGACTTAGCAATTTACTTTTATTCCCCTTTTCTCTTTTCTTCCTTTCCTTTTCTCTTAGATTTCTATTCAACTTTTAAAATTCAAACACAGTATCACTTATGCTTTTACTTTCCTCAAATTTTCAGAAAAAGAAAAATTCCTCCATACTCAGAGTTCCCAATTGATGACAACGTAACTCAATTACAACCTTTATCACATGATCACTAGAATGTGAGATCTTTGGGAGCAGAGACCATGTCTTCCTCCTCTTGGTGTCTCCAGCATCTAGCATAGTACCTGACACCTGTTAACTACTTGGCAAATGTTTTTTAAATTTAATGACTTAAATTGAATGTTTAAGTAATTATGGAACATCCACAGGAAGAAATATTATGCAGCAATTACAAGGATAATTAGGAAGACTGAGCAGCTTGGTGGGAATATGTATATGATATATTTAATGTCAACATGCAAAATGGTATCTGTGTTATGAGTTCTACTGTCTAAAAATTATTAGGTTAGATACTAAAGAGACAAAGAAAAGTGAAAAAATGTTTATCTCTAGGAAGTTCCAACTACACTGAGGGAGGCAGTTGTGTGTAAAAACGATCATGGAGTAAAGTAAGGTCAACGATGGCAGCATGCATGAAGTGTTGAGAAGGGGGCTGGGCTTGTCTGGAGAAGTTTGGTGAGACAGAACATTCACTATGGACTTTGGAGGCTACGTAGTCATCAACAGACAAGGAACTGGAGAAAAATTTTTCTCAAATGGGAATAAAATGGCATTGAATTAAAAAAAACAATTTAAAATTTTCAAAGGAGTCAGTGAAATCCTAGCTCTGTCTCATACAAACTGTGAGGACTTAGTGCTTTACCTCTATCCCCCTTTTCTCTTTTTTTTCTTTCCAGTTTCAAATCCTTTGCCCTTTATATTATGAGATAATAATGTTGAGTTACATTGTGGATGACTTGTAAGGTGTTTGATTTTTAATATGTAGACAAAGAAAAGTCCTCAAAGGTTTTGAAGCAGTGGGGTGACATAATTACATTTGTTTTTTATAACTATAGCCTTGGCAGAATAAAAAGGGTGGGCCAGAGGAATACATACTGAGGATAAGGACACCAGGGAAGAGGCTGAAGCTACCTGCTTCAGGTGAGAGATAATGCGACTTAATGGTGGAACTGGAGCACAGGGCTAATTTGACACATCTTCCGAGGGAGAGTAGTTAAGACATAATGACTTGTGGGATAATGGGAGGTGGGGGAAGATTCTAGGGTGATTCCTGAGGACAGACAATGATTTGTAAAAAAAAGTAAAGGAACAGAATTATGGTCAGAGGGAAAGTGGGAATGAAGGAGAGGGCAGATGTTGGGTTTAGTTTCAGAAATGTTGAGTTCATGGGGCTAGTGTGCCTTGAATTCACAAAAGGCTTATATGCAGTCAAACAAATACTTCTGGATTCTTAGGATAACTTTGGGCAAAAAATGCTCATAAACTGGAGCTAACAAATAATCCAATATTTCTATCTCCCTGAAAAGCAGGAAGAATGCTACAAAGGAAACTATTCTGGTAGCTTGTGTGCAATTCTAGACTCTCCCTCATCAGCTATGAGCAAATTACTTAATCTTGTCAAGTCTCAAATTTCTCATCTGCAAATTGGGATAGTAAACCTTGTTTCATAGGGCAGTGTGAAAATGGGATGAGATAAAGCAAGAAAAAACATCTGCAGGGCAGGGGAGGGGGACCTTGTAAGTGTCAGTTCCACCTCCACCTACACGTTGCCACTTTTTTCTCCTCAGTGATTATCTCAGAATGAGAGTTAAGGGTTTGAAACAGAAACCGACACAGCTGTCTTTAAAATAAGCATCAGATGGATCTCTTTTCAGTGCGAATTGACTGTTCTAGTGCTGGTATAGTTATTAATGTCAGGCATTAGTGAGATTCATGTACCAGGTCTTCTCTTGATTGTTAGCCACACTATTTTACAAATAAATTTCCCAGGGATGAAATATGGGCTTTCTCAATGAGCACCATCCATGTCCAATCTGTGTCAACATTCCAATATGGTGGCTGCATTTCTCTCTCTCCTCTCTGGTGAGATAAGACTTTGGATTTCTCTTGCAGATTTTAATAGAGTCATTTCTATCTATTGTGTTCAAGATGATGATAACTTCCATTTTGAGATCTTACTGTATGTTAATACATTAGGTTCTTTTAACTCTTGTACCAAACTACATTATTTTATGCTTTGCACATATTACAAACAATGAAGCTGGAATATAGAGAAGTGAAGTGACTTGTCGAAAATTGCACAGCATGTGAGTGAGGAAATCATTTGTATCCAGAGCTTACTGTAATCACTACCAAGATTTCATTTGCTGTCACTTAGAGAAGGAGAAGGAGAAATAACTAGAGACCCACGAAACAAGGAAGTGTTGTGTGTACATGTGTTTTAATTGCTGTTCCTCATGAATCATAAGTCACTCTTGTTTCTCCATCAAGGGAGGCACAAGGACAAGCAAACAGAATGGCATTTATCTATGATTAAAAAATTATGACCATTTATATGCAAATGAATGTTGGCCCTATGTTACTAGAAGACTGAAGAGGACTATGCAGAGTTTTAAATTTGGGGTGTTTCTTCTTTTCTGTACACTCCCAGGGCAAATGTAGAGGTTCAGCAGCACCTGCCAGGGCAATGGAAGCAAGATTGATGATCTTGTTTTGTTTTGCAAGATACAGTCACAGCCAGAAGCTATGCTCAGGCTCCTTCACGCTTTTGCTAGAGAACTAAGCCAGTCTCCCTGATCAAATCCTGTGTGCTACATGAGTGCTTTTGTTTCATCAGAGTTAGTCGTAGTTTTTTTTCCCAGGCTTCTGTAATGGCACAGATCAGGTTTACTCATTCATTTATTCATTTACAAACTCATTCATTCAACACTTGTCCACTGAGTGCCTTCTTATACTAGGCACTACTCTAGACACTGAAGATAAAGTTCACACTTGATTCCAGAGCATGCTAGGTAGATCTAGGGAGATAAGGACACTGTTATCCCATGGAGCTTACATTGACTAAAGAAGACAGACAAACAGGTAAGTAAAAAACAAAAAAAGGTATAATTTCGGGAAATTATATGTGTACTGAAGTAATAAAAGCAGGATGGTAAGTAATCAGGGAGACCCTTCTGAAGATTTTAAGAACAATGGCCTGAACAAAGCTAGGGAACAAGTCCTGTAGAGATCTGGCGTCAGAGACCTAGGCAGTTCAACTGTAACTTCTGCAATATCTATACCAAGTGAGGGCAGAAACTATGGTCAGTAATAATGGAAATAGTGATGACAGTGATGATGAAATTCAGCATTATTTTTGAGCATTCATCAATATGTAGCTACCTTGTAGGTGATTTGTATTCAGTTATTTTTCACAATAGCCCTGTGATGTAGGTACTGCTATGTCTGATTTACTGATGAAACAAAATCTTTAGAAAGACAAGATGACTTGCTCACGTTCTCACAGTTAGTAAGAGGAATTAGCTGAAACTCAAACTCTAACTTGTCTCTCAGGCTTATAACCGTCAATGGCCCCTTTTCTTTGCATTTTTAATACCTAGTCTGGAGTCTGACACAGTAAGCACTTAATATATAATGAATAGATGAATGAGTGATTTCATTAACCCCATAAATGCCATCCACTATACTATTTAAATTTTTGGCATGTTTGATGCTGTGTCAAATTTAGGCATTTGAGAAGCATTGAATCTCAGAAAGGATGGTGAGATAAAGCTTCAGGATCCCAAAGGTAAGTAACTTTATTGTCGAAGGTCACGTATGGATATAAAATAAAACATGGTGATTTTGTCTCTACCTCCTACCCCATGGCACACACATCTCTTGAAGGGAGAAAAATTTTCATGCTCTAAATCCGTATGCACACACATGTGCACAAACACACACATACACATGTGTCAGAGACACAGTTCTACTCCCACAAACACACAAGGACATATGCCACTAATATATAATCACAAGCAGATAGACACAGCTATATTGCAAAGATGCACACTGACACAAACGACAAAAAAACACAGGCAATCAACATGAAATTGACTGCACGGTAACCAGTTTGGCTACAAGTCCTGGATTTCAGTTCATAGCAGCTAGGAGAAATGTGCTTTTTCTACATTTTTGTTGCTGCAGCAACAGCCAAATCCCTTGACACTCTTTTCTCCTGGGGTCACTGCTTCCAACTGCTTCGTCCCCTTCCTCAGCTTCTTCCAAAGGGCCTGATTTTCTGAGTCCCTTCGGATCTCCCTAATAAGGTTAAATGAAAATCTGTCAGTGGCACAGCCTCCGTTGCACCCCTGCTCCTATCTTAGGGCCTTATCATTGCGTGGTCCCATGCCTGGGATGCTCTCCCTGCACCCCATGCTGCACTACCTCACCCCCTCTCAGTCTTTGCTCAAATGTCCCAAATGAGGTCTGTCCTGATCCACTAATACTGTAACCTCATGATGCTGATGATGATGTTGCTATTATTATTGAGCATCTATTAAGGTTGGTATAGAATTCTATGTGATTTGCACTTATATATCCTGTGCAAATGCCCTGTGAGGTAGGTATTGTTGTACCTGATTTACAGGTGGAGCAAAACCCTCAGGCAAATAAAATGACTTGTTCAAGGTCACTACTGCTGCCCTTTCACCTACCTTGCTCAACCTTTTCTTAATTTTGTATAACTTACTACTTTCTAACGAACTACATAACTGGCTTATTTTATTTTACTAGAAGTTGCCTGCCTTTCCTCCTCCTCCACACACATATTTTTAGAACAAATCTCGATATAGGTAAAGATCTTTCTCTGTTTTATTCTGAGCACCAAGCACAGTGTCTGGCACATTGTAGGCATTCAATAAATATGTTTTGAGTGAATAATTGAATGAATAATTATTGAGCACCTAATTTTGGCCAGGCACTGTGTTATCATTTCATGTATGCACTGCCCTGTGAAACAGAGATCATCATTACCACTCAATTTGTACATTTCAAAAAAATAATAATAATACTAATAAAACTCAGAGAATGAAAACACCTTGCTTAAGGTCACAGAGCAAGTCTGAAATGAGGTAAAGCATTACATCTTGTTTATTCTAAGGTGCCACACAACTTCTCTTCCTTCTTTCCAAGGATGCTGTGGATGGCAGAGTGACTCTGAGAACATTTAAGGAAACTTAGGGGAAGGTATCATTGCCTGGTATACTCTTGTCCTTGGGATTGTGACATTGGTTTGATAGTGAAAAAATTTCCCTCTCCCTCTCCCAATTTCAGGATCTGACTCCTAGAATGAGTTACTCAGGAAGAAATCCCTAATAATCCACAGGCTTCTCTGAAGCTGTTCCTTGTCTATTTCTAGTGATCTCTGGAAACCTTGGGACCTCTGTGCTTTCAGTTGACTGATCACATGCCAAAGTCCTGACAGAGGGACTTCTGGATCAGAAGATTCTGAAAGTCCCAGTGATCCTGTGTAGAATTTCCTTTTTTCACTATAGCTTCTGCCTTCTGGGCAATCCCATCACTCTTTGCGGCCACAGCTGGAGCCTGTTCAGCCTGAAGCTGCCTCTTGCTCAACTTCATCAGTTATGGAGACACTCATGTTCAGAACCCCTCACACAGGCTGCACCCTGCAAGGAGGGCGATGTGGAAGGAGACAGAGATTGAGGGTAAGAGGGAACAGCAGGAGGAAAATCAGAAACTAGAATGGTGACCTCTTTATTTTCCCTCTTCGCCTGCCTCTGTGTCCTTCCCCTGCCTCATCCTCTTGCTTCCCAATGTAGAAATCTGGAAGTTGCCATCAACTCCTCCCCATTTCCAGCTCCATATTCAAGTGATCACTGGTTCCCTTATTTTCTATCTTTCTCACATCTCTTTTGCCCATCTCATCCTCTTCAACGTCACAGCTGCCCCCTTGGTTCTGCCCATACCACCTTCAACATGGTGACAAGCAACTGCAGATGGAGCATCTTGACCATGTTCTTCTGTTACTGAAACTGCCAGTGCTCTCTATTGTCCTTATGTTGCAAGGCCTTGTGTGATCTGGCTGACACTGACGTCTCTAAATTCATCCTTCTGGTGCCTCAACCTGACTTATTCCTGGTGATTCTCACCATGTGCCTAATATGTTCTGTTATTCCTCAATATCTCTACTCCATCTAAAATACTCATCCTCTCTTTCTTCTAGGCTAACACTCATCATTCAATGTCCAAGTCAGGATCACCTTCTCTTTTGAACCGTCTTGACATCTGCCACTACTCTTGCCTCTCAGTACCTGAAATGGTTACTCCTTTAGGACCTCATCCGAATCTCCCCTCTTATGCCTTAATTTAGCTCTCACTTGACCATGTGACCCATGAATCCATTACCCCTACCTCTACTGTGAGCTCTAGGGAAAAGGCTGTGTTGGTCTCATCTTAGCATGGCCAGTTCTAGATCCAAGGTGTGAAGTAGAGGCTGGGTTCCTTCCAGCAGTGCCAGCTCCCTTTAGAGGCCAGGGAAGGTGATAAAACAATAGGCTAAATAGCTTCAATAAAATCCAAATTCTTCGGGCAAATGACTAAGCTAGGGGCTTAGAAAAAGATTTCTCTCCACAGTGTATCCTATTAACTAACAAGTCAAGAAAACTACTTGGCTATAATTCTCTGAACAGATCACCAAGACCCGCTTTTTCTGAGAAAGGAAAACCCTTTCGTTTTTCTAGTCAACATGTAGTAGAGTTCTGGTAGTCTTGCTGGAATTACTTGTGCAAGTATAGAAAGAGAGGGAGGCTCAGATGCCCATGTGCCACTCCAACCAGTGTGCAGCAAGTCTTCAATGTAGCCCTCTTTCTTAGGGGCTCATCTCACTGATATTACATTTGCATGTGACCCTCTCATATCATTTGCATTAAATTTGCATGCAACACCTCCATACCCAAGGTCTAGCTTGCCTTGCTTATCCCCAGGCACCCACTGCATTTTTTTCCATTCCCTTGCCAAAGGGATCTGGTAGTTAGGTACTGTTATTTCATTCTGAAAAAACAAAATATAGGGAGAGGAGTTTCTCTTAAATGCTGAGAATTTGGGTAAGCTCAGCTGGAGGGATAAGGAACTTGCTAATGCTTGTGTAGTGGTTTTCTAGAGGCGGCTTTCTTTAATATACATTCCAGAAGCTCAGTGAATTCAGCATCCCTTGCAGCAGGGCTGGTATGATATTTTCCACATATGAGATAGTAGATTTTGAGTGGGAAGAAGGCAGGTATCTCATGACTTTGCTCCAGTTGAGAGTGTAAATTTTAACTCAGAAGTACCTTCTTTGCTGGGGAATGAGCCAGGAAAGAAGATTCATTTGGGCTGTATCTGGAGGTCACTGGGTCCTCCCCTGGGCATTCAGGTTTCTTGGGTCACTTTGCCCTGATTTTGAGAGTATCAGAAGGAGAACTTCTGAGGGAGAGCATCATCTACCAATCTAACTAGAGCAGAAAAGAAAATGTAAAGGTTCTCTGATCTCCTCTTTCTCCTTTGGAGCTTGTGTTGTCTCTTATTTACTTCTCTGCCCCTGTGTGGAGTGTGTTCTTCAAGTTATGTAGCTTCTGATCTCACTTGACTCTTCTTGCCTAGTATCCTCCTATGATTGATCATTCTGGAATAATCTTACAGTGTGACCCGATTCTGACAACTGTGTAGCCTTCTCCAGGTATGGCTGAGTGAGCCCTCCTTACTTAGAGAGGACTTGACCTTTCAAAGTCATCTGACATTGGTTGTGGACTCAGTATTCCAGATATCTCATTGAAAGCCATGCATATCCCTAGGACCAGTCTGCAAAAATCATTCCCCGAAAACTGTTTCTCTATTCATTCATAGAATTCAAGACTTTCATATTCAAGTAGGGATTGCTTCAGGAAGATCAGAAGTGAGGTTTGGGAATTTATGAGATCACTTTGGGGCTGTACCTGGCAATGAAATAATAAATACATAAAGGGAGGAATAATAAAGCAGAGAGAAGAGAACTGATTTTTCTGAGGCGATACAGTGAGTTGGGGAAAGCAAGGCAGACAGGGGGTGGCTACAGGCTAGAATGGGGGGGGTGTAACAGGGCAGCAACAAAATGGGAGTGCATGGTGAGAGCGAGACCTCCTGGGTCTCCAAAAAGGGAAGTGTAACAGAAGGGGGCTATTCACTTGCATCTGTGACTTGCTCTAGTATAGCATCTCCTACCTACTGGTGGGCTGTGTTCTGTTAATGCCTTGACAATTCTAATTTTCAAAACAATCATTTGAGGTGGGAAAAGGTATCCCTGGAAGTCGAACTTGTGACTATCTGACCCCTGAGCTAGAGCTCTTCATTGCATCACCTGCTTGTTTGGTTCCAGGCATTTAAACCCAAATGTTTGGGGTCTCATACACTCACTGGTTTCTGTCTCTCTGTCTTTCTTTTTGTTGTTTTTGACGTGTATGATAAATGCTACAAATATTCATTCTCATAATAGAGAGAAATCTGCTTTCACTCTATTAATGGCATCACTAACCATTTATTGATTTTTAAAAGGGAGATGAGAAAAAAATGTTGCAAATTATCACTATTAGGTCCTGTTGGAAAGTTGATACACATGCACCTGTGGGATGAAGGTGAGTGGAAATATTAGTCAGAAACCGTGAACAACAATGATCTTGGTGTTTGCCACCAAATAGTCACAGGTGACAGCCACAACAAATTCAGGCCTACCTTTTAATCCTTCAAGCAGACTTTCTTATGTACCTAGATGAAGCGGCATAACAGAGCAGGAAGAGCAGAGGTTTAAATCCCCAGTCTGGTAATAACAAAATGTGTGACTTTGGGGAAGTTGTTTATTCCCTTTGATCCTCACTTTGCTCAACTGCACAATGTTGATTAATAGAACCAGTCTCACTGAGTTTTCTTGAAGGCAGAATAATCCTACAAAGCATAGCACAGTCAAGGGCACATTCTGAGAAGTCAGTAGCTACTGGATTCTTCTCCTTCTCTTTGACTCTTCTCCATGTGTCAAAAGCTGAGTGCTTGCTTTCTTATTTTTGGCGTGGATATCATGGAACCCCTACATTTACCTTCTATTGCATGTTGCAAGCCCTGAAAAATATGTCCTCTTAATGCCTGGCTTTTAGTGTCTAAGGAGAAGAGTGAAATGTTTGCTATGATCCGCTGGCCATGGGTGTCTATTTAAAGGGGGTGTTGGGAGATTAAGGACAGATTACTTGACAAATATTGGTTTAGATGTGAAACGTAAGACCTCAGGCAAGACGCTGAAAAGTGACTGTGATATACAAAGAGTTCAGATTCCCTCAATGAGTAGTGAACAGGTCTTTGGGAAGCTCTGAGACAGTGAAGTGGAGATGGGGGTATGTAACAGAAACGAACTAAGGATAAATGCCAGGCACGCAGCAAAGTTCTTCTGCAAAATGTGACCCTACTGTCTAATATTTAATTTTAAGTAGTTTTCAGTGCTGTTTAAATAAACACAACAAACAGTTTATTGAGAGTGCGTTGATATGCAAAATCTTTGGAACAGTTCCTGGCATATACTATTACTATTATTATTGTTGGTGCTATTATTAGTATTGCAGGCATACCTCACTTTATTACGCTTTGCTTTATTATGTTAAAAATTGAAGGTTTATGACAACCTTGTGTCAAACAAGTCTATTAGTGTCATGTTTTCCAATAGCATGTCCTGTCTTTAGTAATTCTTACAATTTTTTAAACTCTCTCAATATTATTATATTTGTTATGGTAACCTGTGATCAGTGATCTTTGAGGTTACTATTGTAATTGTTTTGGGGCACCAAAAATTGCACTCATGGAAGAGAGCAAACTTAATTAATCAATATCGTGTATGTTCTGGGCACTCCATCGACTGACATCTCCCTCCCTCTTCCCAGACATCCCTGTTCCCTGAGACACAAAAACGTTGAGATTAGGCCAGTAAATAACCCTACAATGGCCTTTAGGTGTTTAAGTAAAAGGAAAAGTTATATGTCTCTCATTTCAAATCAAAAGCTAGAATTGAGTAAACTTAGTAAGGAAGGAATGTAAAAAGCCAAAAAAGCTAAAAATTAGCCCTCTTGTACCAAATGTTTAACCAAAATGTGAATGTAAAGGGAAAGTTCTTGAAGGAAATAAAAAATGCTACTCCTGTGAACACAAGAATGATAAGAAAGCAAAACAACCTTAATGCTGATATGGAGAAAGTTTAGTAGTCTGGATAGAAGATCAAACCAACCACATCATTCCCTTAAGCCAAAGCCTAATCCAGAGCAAAGCCCTAACTCTTCAATTCGATGAAGGCTGAGAGAGGTGAGGAAGCTGCAAAAGAAAAGTTAGAAGTTAGCAAAGATTGGGACATGACTTTTTTTTGTTGAGTCAGAGTCTTACTCTGTTGCCCAGGCTGGAGTACAGTGGCATGGTGGCCTTCTGGTCTCAGGCTATCCTTCCGCCTCAGCCTTCCAAGTAGCTGGAACTACAGGCGTGTGCCACCACGCCCAGCTAATTTTTTTGATTTATTGTAGAGACGATGTCTTGCCAAGTTGCCCAGGCTGGTCTTGATCCCCTGAGCTCAGGCAATCCCCTTGCCTTAGCTTCCCAAAGTGCTGGGATTATAGGCTTGAGCCACTACACCCAGCCCGGTACAGGATTTTTAAAGAAGGAAACCAAAACTGCCTCCATAATAAAAAAAAAAAAAGTACAAAGTGAAGTAGCAAGTGCTGATGTAGAAGCTGCAGTTAGTGATTTTTAAAAATCTAACAAACATAATTGATTAGGGTGACTAGACTATTTGCCATATAGATAAACTAGTCTTAAATTGGAATAACTAGAGAGCAGAAGTCAATGCCTGCCTTTAAAGCCTCAAAGGACAGGTTGACTCTCTTGTTAGAGGCTAAGGCAGCTGGTGACTTTAGGTTGAAGCCAGTGCTCATTTACCACCCTGGAAATCCTAAGGCATTTCAGAATTATGCTAAATATATTCTGCCTGTACTCTACAAATGGAACAACAAAGCTTGGAGGACAGCATATCTGTCAGCATAGTTTACTGAATATTTTAAGCCCACTGTTGAGACCTTTTATAGAAAGAAAGAAAAAAAAAAATATATATATATATATTTAAATATTACTGCTCACTGACAATGTACCTCATCATCCAAGAGCTGTAATGGAAGTGTACAAGGAGATTCCTGTTGTTTTAATGCCTCCATTCTTCAGCCTGTGAATCAAGAAGTACTTTTGACTTTCAAGTCTTACTATTTAAGAAATACATTTTGTAGCTGAGCGCAGTGACTCACGCCTATAATCCTAGCACTTTGGGAGGCAGATATGAGAGAATTGCATGAACCCAGGGGTTCAAGACCAGCCTGGGCAACTTGGTGATAACTCGTCTCTACAAAAAATTAAATAATTAGTTGTGCATGGTGGCTCATGCCTGTAGTTCAGCTACTTAGAAGGTTGAAAAGGAAGGATCACCTGAACCCAGCAGGTCGAGGCTGCGGTGACCGTGAGCATGCCACTGCACTCCAGCCTGGGCAACAGAGTGAGACTTCGACTCAAAAAAAAAAAAAAGAAGAAGAAGAAGAAAAGAAAAACATTTTGTAAGGTAACCACTGCTATAGATGGTGATTTCTCTGATGGACTGAGCAAAATAAATTGAAAACCTTCGGCAAAATATTCACCATTTTAGATACCATTTAGAACATTTGTAATTCATGAGAGGAGTTCAAAATATATCAACATTGCCAGGAGTTTGAAAGAAGTTGATTTCAAACCTCATGAGAAGTTGTTTCTTATAGATAAGTAGAAAAAGTGGTTTCTTGAGATGAAATCTACTCCTGGTATAGATGCTGTGAACATTGTTGAAAAGACAACCAAAGCTTTAGAATATTACATAAATTCATTGATAAAGTGAGGCAGAGTTTGACAGGATTGAATCCAAGTTTGAAAGAAGTTCTACTGTAGGTAAAATGCTATCAAGCAACAGCACATGCTAGAGAAGAATCTTTGTGAAAGGAAGAGTCAATTAATGTTGTTTTATCAGGAGAAATTTCCTCTGCTACCCCAGCCTTCAGCAAGTACCACCATGATCAGTCAGCAGCCATCAACAGTGAGGCAAGATTCTTCCCTAGCAAATTCATGACAACTCACTGAAGGATCAAATGATAGTTAGCACTTTTTAGCAATAAACCATTTTTAAATTAAGTTATGTAATTGTATTTTTAGAATTATTGCACACCTAATAGACTACAGTGTAGTAGAAATACAATTTGTATATGCAGTGGGAAACCGAAAGCTTTTGTGATTCAGTTTATTATGATACTTGTTTTATATATATATATATAAAGTGTGCCTGTATTAATATTAATATTCTAATTAGTATCATTATTATTCAAACTTCTGTTGGGCACATGGTATTTTAGAGAGTGAAAGAATTGAGGGAATGGCAGTGTTCAAATTAGAATAGTGCTATGTGAAAAAATAGGTTAAATCTCTATGTACTAATTCAGTGGGTGGAAAAACTGAGAGTCCAAACTGTTTGGAAAAGTCAAGATGTTCCTAACTTCCAACCCAAGAGTGTCTGAAGGATTGACAGGGATGTTTGGTGTCCTACCAAATGTTGAATACGGATTTAAACCACTTTCTCTTGATTCTCAAAAGGTAAGGTGATCGAGGCTAAAATCAGGTCACATCTAACTCACAGGTCATAAAAACCTTCAGGTCACTTAATCTCAAGTCTAAAGCCAAGTGTTCAGTGCCACACTGGTCCCCTTTGCGTCTGTGGTCTTCTCTCTGTCATGTCCCAAATTTATCCTCGCTAAGATCTCAATGGTTCTTCAAGTCCATTCTGAAAACTGCTACCTCTGCATGTTGACCTAAGCAATTACCCTTCTTCCATCTCCACCACCAAAAGGGACAGCCCTGCTTCTCTCTGCCCAATTCGGACACTTTTCTCAGCCTACCTCAAACTTTAGCTTCCTTGCTCCAGTTCACCTGTTCCAGCTCCCCTAAGAAGCCTTTGCTACTCCCTCAGTCCAAGACTAATTATCCCTCCCTGCATTTCCTAAGATCTCTGATTCTACTTACTCTGATCCCCAATGGAACACAACGATGCATCTCACACCCACCACCTTCCCATTCGCTGTACACACCACATACACATGTGGAAAGATTTGTTCTGCTGTAGTTGTAATTGAGTCTTAATCCTCTGGTAGAAGCAAATTATGGAAGTTCTTATAAATGGATCCATGATGTCATTCTATCTGTTTCAGAACAGAAGTTCACAAACTTTTCCTGTAGAGGATTGGATGTTAAATGTTTTAGGCTTTTTGGGTTACATATAGTCTCTGGCAATTTCTGAACTCTGCCTTAGTAGTGTGAATGTAGTTAGAGACAATACATTAAAAATGAGCTTGCTTTGTTTTTCTTTTCTTTTCTTTTTTTTAAGTGAGAAAGTAGGATTTATTGAGAGGACAAAAAATCTCCCACAGTGGGAGGGGACCCAAAGGGTTTGCCCCTGCCTTGTTTTTCAATTGAACTTTTGTTTACCCAAACAGGCTGCTTGTTGCAAGATGTAGTTTGCCAATCCATTTAGAAGATCATTCTACCCAAAGGGAGAAATGTCCCTTCACTCAGCCCAGTTAGAAGCCCCATCCCCACCCTACCAGCTTTTGATTTTCTTTATTTCAGTCAAAAAGAAAATAGACACCCCCTTCCCCAAAAAACTTGACTACATCCATCAGAATGACTACTATCCAAAAATAAGAAAAAGAAGAAGATAGAAAACAACAAGTGCTGGTGAAAATATGGAGAAATTGGAATCCTTGTGCACTGCTAGTAGGTATGTAAAATCGTGCAACTGCTATGGGAAACCATATAGCAGTTCCTCAAATATATATATATATACACATATATATATATATATATACACACACACACATATATATATATATATATATATATATATATATATTTACCGTAGGATTTAGAAATTTCACTTCTGGGTATATATCCCAAACAACTGAAAATTGGGTATCAAAGAAATATATGTACAGCTATGCTCATAGCAGCATTGTTCATGATAGCTAAAATGTAGAAGCAATTCAAGTGTCCATCGACAGATTAATGGATAAGCAAAAGATGGTATATACATGCAATGGAATATTATTCAGCTTGAAAATAAAAGGAAATCTTGCCATTTGTGATAAAATGGGTAAACCTGGAAACATTATGCTAAGTGAGGTAAGTCAAGCACAGAAAGACAAATACTGTGACTTACTATCTGAGGGCTTACAGCAGTCAAATTCATAGAGACAGAAAGTAGAATGGTAGTTCATAGGGGCTGGGAGAAGGCGAAATGAGAAGTTTTTAAAAGGGTACAGAGTTTCAGTTTTGCAAGATGAGAAAAGTTCTGGGTCTTAACTGAATGACAATGTGAATACACTTAATACTACTGAACTGAACACTTTAAATGGGTTAAAAAGGAAAATTTTCATGTGTATTTTACCACAACATTTTTTAATTGATTGCATTAAAATTTTTACGGGAAAAATAACAGCTTAATTTAGCTCCTCTCCCCTCTCCCTACTTTGAGCAGTCTCCCTCTTGACCATGGACCAGGCGACAGGGAGGGATATGAAGGGTACAGTCACTTTTAAGACGGCCTTTGCCCTGGAGAGACCAGACAGGCTTTTTTCCCCCCCATCAGCTTTTTTATAGGAAGACAGACTGTCCTTTCAGCCTGATGCAATATAGTAATTGCTCCCACTCGGCTGGTGGTGCTCCCCCAGGAACTTGGCCAAGGCATCATATTGGGATCTGTCATGTCTTATAGCCCTGCGCTGGGGCTGCACAAGTGTCCTCTCCCGCTTAAGATATTTATATAGGTGGTTGAAAACGCTTTGCTTGTACAAACTAGAAACTATTAGATTAGCCCAGCAGAGACAGCCAGAGGCAATCTTTTAACAAAGTGAGTGGGATTCAAAGTAGGCATGGAAAGCAAATATTATTTCACTGGGAGTCGATTAGCGGGAGCTCTGCAGATGAGTGGTAACTGCTTTGTTAATTTATCTGGAAGAGGTTAGTGGGGCCAGGTAGGCACCAGCTGGGTTGGAAGGTGAGCAGCCTGGGCCTAAATGGTAATTCAGGGGTAGGTGGATGCATCAGGCACCCTCCACACACACTCCCCCCTCTCCTTATTTAAAGTACATGATGAAGCTTAGCAGCTGAGAAGCCTCCGTTAGCTCTAAAATTTCTCATTTTAATTCAGGCAAACACTCTATAAATCCGATGTATCGGAAAGCAAATATTGAGATTGAGTGAGAAGGTCCATTAGATGGAGTGCTTAGTTCTAGGGCCTGAGCTGGTAAAAGGGGTGGGTGCGGAGGCGTGGAAGGAGAGGCTGAGCTCAATGTGAGAGTGGAATGTGAGCACCAGGAAAGAGAATCTGAGGAAGGTGGACCCCACGAAGGGGTCGGGAGAGAATGAAGGGAAAGGGGGAATTCAAGGCTTTTAGAGGTTGGTCAGTTTGGAAAAGGCTGCATTACAAGGAGATCTTTGGAGCTTCCTACGGAAAGATAATTGGAAATGAGACTTCAGATGAAGATTGACAATTCGGGCTGGAAAACAAAGGATCTCTGAAAGAAGATCATATTTAGAATATGACTGTGAGAGGCAGCCACTTCTATGATGTACCCAGGTGTTTGCAAATCACTGTCTTCTGGCTCTTCCTCAGTGGAACACATGGCTGCCTTCTCACAGTCATATTCTAAAAAGTGTGAGAGGCAACAATAGATTGGAGAATTTGAATGATGGTTGATTTTCATTACTTTGCAGTGGGGTTGCTGAGCATTTTGTGAAAAAATGTCAAACTGATTCCTCAGGTGACTGAATCTCTACCAAAGACTCTGGGCATTAAGTGAAAAAAAAAAGTAGTACTCAGGAGCCTCTGTATGTACTGTCTTCCCAGAATGCCCAGAGGAAAGAAGATGGTCTTTCATATATGGAAGTGGTATACATGGTGGTTAAAGGTGTGTATCCTGGAATGAGAAAGATGTGAATTTAAATCCCATGTACTAGCTGGGTGAACTTGGAGGAGACACTTATCCTCTTTGAGTCTCAGTTTATTCATCTGTAGAATGGGGATACTTATATTTCCTTGGGAATAATTGTGGTATCCATTTCACATGAAGACAGAATGTGATAATGTGGGTCTGTTTAGCACAATGCCTGGCACAAAAAGGGTGGTAGATTAAACTTAGCTTTAAAAAATGATGTTATTATGAGAAACGTACAAAAATGATGTCTCCAAAGCACATGTGGGCGCTCTCTGTATTTGAGAAAAAAAGAGTTCCCAAGAAAAATGAGGATTGTCCACAGAGTAGCTGGGCTGAAAGTGACCTCCATGTTATTCCCCTTTTTGCAGTAGCTCTGGGAATCTTTGACCATAAATTCTCTGTGGTCATTTGTTATTCAATGTTCTCCACACTATTTTTACAGAAAGGGAAATAGCCAGGAATAATTATCCACTCCTGGAGTCTCTATTGGATCCTATTAATGTCAGCACTTTTGCTATTCAGTAAAGTTAAAGATTAGTTAAGGCGATCTTCTCAATATCCCCTTCTAACTTCTAGGTTTTAGGAAGAAATATTGAAAATGTCTTAAATCATTGGCACATGAGAATGGGAAACATAGCTGATAATGGCAATCACCATTTATTCAGCCCTTTCATGTGCCAGAATTAACTCTTTACAAGATCTTCCTCATTTAGGGAGCATCACAGCTCTATAAGACAGATACTAAGATACTATTTTTATCACTATGCCAGGGAAAAAGAAACTGAGCCTAATAGAAAGTTATGCTTTTCTCAGGATTACACATATATTAAGTGGCATGGCTGAGGTTTGAATAAATTCAAACAAATTTGGTACTAGATTTGTTGATCTTAACTACTCCATGAACTTGGATGCTGCCATCCCCAAACTCCACAACTAGAGGCCAAAATGGAGATAAATCACAAGAGCCTTAATTTTATGTGAAAGCCTTGTTATTAGGACAAGATGATATTTAATCTCCTATAAAAGGTAATGGTAGATTTGATTTTTGCACCAAATGAAGTTGTCCTCATTGTTACTGATATACACTGCTTTGGATCCTTAATCAATGATATTAGCAGTTTTCAGTGTTAATTTAATTAGTACAAGAGACCCTCCTGGTAGAAGTATTGGATAATTAGTGTTTTATGTAACTGCATATGAAGTTCCCTGTGAAAAACTCCAATAATCACAAATTCTCAGCAGAACTTCTATCAAACACAATATCTAAATGGCTAGATTGTTAATTGGAGGCTGGTCTGTTAACATACTGATTGAGGTGTCAAGATGACCATTCCTATTGCATTGCTCTGGTTTCTAAAAGGTAAAGGATGAAAAGACTAATGTCTGGTTTTACTAGAAAGTGATTTCCAAGGGTGACCTCGGGCACGTAGAGATTTTTTCACAGATGATACTTCAATGACAAAGATGATTCAAGGGTGATGCACTTGGACTCCTGCTCCTGAGTAAAGACAGAACCCCATTTTTCTAGATCTTGGATAATTAGGCAAAGAACTTTAGAGGGAGAAAGGATTTTTGGTGAAGTCTGGGTAATTTCCAGTGTTTAAATGAGTAGGTACTGAATAAAGGGATTGAATTGAGTACGGGTGGATGCATTTACTGGTTTACTATGTTCCATGTTAGAGAGAATGTCCTGAATGTGTCTGGTGACAAGGGGTTATAGTCATTGTAGAGAATGGCAACATAGGAATTTAAAATAATTTCTTGGCTATGTTTTATGGATCACACACAATTCTCAAAAAGTTGGGTTAGAACTCATTGGGAAGCCTAATTATACTGTTTGCTGGTAAAGCCCTTCAACCAGGCTATCTAAACCAAATGAACTTTCATTCTTAGAGACCACAGATTATGGCGAGCGAATATTCAATGTGTTGGCCAGCATGGTGTCTTCTTCCTTACCCTGTGGATTTGAAGAATTGAAAGCGGTAGGTCTTGCCACCAGGGAGCCTGTAATGAAGTATATTATAACAAGAATTTAGAACCTCAATATTTTCTAGTAATTATATGCTGTAGTGGTGCCCTAAAGCTTATGTAATGTCTTCCTGTGTCAGAAAACTAAAACTTGGAGACTGGAATTTCAGATTCAAAGACTTCAACTTTAATGTCCATTGGCATCTAAAACCCCAAATATTCCAATTTAAACTCTACTTCTTTGCTTTAAATCTGCATTTCCTTCTAAATTCTTTTAATTTTTGAGTTAGTGGCCATACCATCTCTCTAATGCTAGAACTGAAAATTCATGGACTATTCATTACCTTTTCTCCCCTTTATTCAGTACTTATGAGGTTTTAACATTAATGTTTGCACATTTTGTTTCTTAGCACCATTTTCTTATCCATCAATAATATCACAGATTCATTTAAAGTATTCACCAACCCTTGCCTGGATTATGAAATGGTTTCAGAGCCAGATGGGACATTAGCTTTGCCTCCCCCGCTCCCCTCTGGCCTCTTCACACTCACTGGAGTCAACAATCTGAAACACAAATATGACCTTGTCATTACCATTTCACCTCCTTAATGAGTTTTCATGGCCCATGAGATAAAGTCCAAACACTCTGGCACAGCATCTATGACCCTTCTTGACCTAGCCTATGCTTAAACCTCTAACATCTTACTACCTCAAACTTAGTCCCTACCTTCAAGTTATTAAGTAACTATACATGGCATTCTAATGTTTGTCACTGTGCCTTTTCGCTCTTTTTTTTTCTTTTTTGTTTATCTCTCTCTTTCTTTTCTTTATCTTTAGGAATACACTTTCTTTCTTTACTCACATGCCCTTAGAAAGCAGCTCTAACCAACTACCCCCACCCTAAACTCTTATAGATGTCCCCATGAGTGCTTTATTAACACACTATAAATAGATATTCTTGCTACTCCATGTAGAAAATAATCTTTTAACTATCTGATTGATGTATCTGAATCTCCTTATAGACTGAGATCATTGTAGCCAGAAACCATGCCTTATGTTTTTAATCATAAACACCTAGGACAGAGCCAAGCAATTAGCAAATATACACCATATGTTTATTTCACACATAAATTAATGAATATTACTGAATAATTTATCCAAGGCCAAAAGAAGAACTTAAACCTTACTCCTGTCTTCTTATTTAAAATTGCACTATTTTTATTGTACCTATTATCTTGTTTAAATATCAAGCTCTGCCTTGATTTTTGCCTTTAGAATTTGATCATGAGTTAGCATTTCCCCCAGTCATTAATGAATATGAAATAAAGGTACTTTTAAGAATGCACACATACACAAGCACACACATTAAAACACAGTTGAGGAAGGTTACCAGTGACAGGCTATCAATCAGGGACCTGATAAAAATGCATTTTGGGGAAAAAATATATATAATATATAATATAAATGTATATTCTAGAGGGCAGTTTTTGAAATCAGAAGTAATAGTGGATAAATAAAATGCTAAATATGCATAAGTATAAGCAATAATTATCCTCATGCATTAATAATAAAATAATGTCTAATATGTGAATTTAAAAGGGCAAGGTTTAAGTAGAAGACAAAAGTAATATTGAATCTGAAAGGGCAGTGGATAAACTATGAGTTCCAAGATTCTTTTATTAGTTACAGAATTTAATATGTTTTTACATTTCAATATCTATATAGTTAAATATATTTAATTAAGCTGTTTTAAATATGAAAGTCCAGGAGTAACCACGAAGACCTCAGAGATGAAGTGCATAAGTTCCAAACCAGTAGATAAACATATAGAAGAAAGAAATTACATGTAGAAAAATGCAAAATGATATAAAAGTCAATAAATTGAAAAAGGCCAAAAAAAAAAAAAAAAGGAAGTTTGAAGAATAACGCAAAAATTAAATTTGGCAAGAATTGTAATAAACTAAATGTATTAAGCATGTTCACTAAAAGGCAGACATTTTAAGATAGGATTTTTAAGGAAACACTTTCAATTATATGCTACTTTTAAGAGCTACATCTGAAATATAAGGACATGGAATTGTTTCAAGTAAAGTAGACTGACCAAAAGAAAACTGGAGTAGTTATAATAACACCAGGTAAAGTAGTATTTAAGACAAAAAGCACTATAAAAATAGAGAAGGCTACACTACAATGAGAAATTATTCAAGTCACCTGTAAGTATAATAGTTCTAAAGTTGTACAATTAGAAAGTCTCAGATATGTAAAAGACAATTGATGGAATTTGAAAAAGCAATTGTCAAATCAACCACTATAGTGGAAGTTCCAACACATGAAATTGTCAAACCAATCACTATAGTAGAAGATATCAATTCAATTCTTGGTAGGTAAAATGAACAAAAAAAATTGGTAAAAATGTAGTTTTTGAAAATTAGGACAACAAACTTGCATTAATGTTCATATGTAACAAGAGAATAAGCATGCTTCTCAAGCACCCAGAAAACAATTTATCAAAATGTACTATGTCATATGACAACTGTAAAATATTTTGAAGAATTGATATTAAATATATCACTTTTTCTAGACAAAATTTAATTACATTCGAAGATGAAAATAAAAATATCAGTTTTAAAACATACTTTTATTAATGTATGTATCAGTATTTGAAATGTATGTATCAATCATTTTGAAAATACAAAACTACTTTGAATACTACATATCAAAATTGTGAGTTGCAGCAAAATTTCCTAGGGAAACTCAGAGCCTTATAGGATCACACTTTTTTTATAAGGCAAATATTTAGTTCAAGAAGTTAGAAAAAAACAACCAAGTCAAATGAAGTAGAAAGCAGATGAATATATTGAGGAAATAAAACTGAAAACAAATCTAGAATTGAAAGTACCAACAAAACCAAAGGTTTGCTCTATGACAAAACTACTAAGAATCTGAATTTCTGGTAAAAAGTTCAAAAGAAGAAAAGGCACAAGAGAACACTATTAGTAGAGAGGAGACAACTATAGATACAGAAGAGATTAAAAAGAAGTAATAAAATACTTTAAGTAGCTTTATGTCAATATCCTGAAAAACCAAAAGAGACAATTTCTTGGAAAAATATAACACCAAAATTGACTCATGAATAAGTAAAAAATCGTTAATTATACCATAACTCTTTATGTAAGACTATTAAAGTTAAAAAAAATAAATAAAGTTAAAAATCTTTTCATGATGAAAATATCTGATTCAGATTATTTTACAATTGAGTTTTACCAATCTTTCAAGGAAGAGATAATTCCAATTGTATACAAAGTCTCAGAGAAAAGAGGAGTTTTCCCAAACTCATCTTATAATTTGATATTACTTTTATACCAAAACCAGTAAAGAGTAATCTCATTCATTTATATGGATGCAAATTTTGGCAAATAGAATTCAGCAGTGGTTAAAAAATAATTTTAAAATGACCAAGTTTACTTATCTCAAGAATGTAAGGTGGTTTAGCACATTAGTAAATCAGTTCATATAATTCAACACATTAGTAGATTTAAGAATAAATAATATGCCATTGGTCATGCCAATAGATGCAGAAAGGGTATTTAATAAAAGTATGTGAGTCTTTCATTAAAAAAAAAACCTTTATAAATACGTATAACTTCCTCAACTTAGCATAGGTAATTTATCTGTAACAATTATATATTTAAACAATTTAAACCTTTTTTATTGTACAATAAAATATAAATAATGAAAACCAACAAAATGAATATTCTAATTTTTTATGAGTCAAACACCCTTCTAATCGCTACCCATCAAGAAGTAGAACTTTGTCAGTCATCATGGAAGCCCCACCGTACACCGTACATCTCATTTCCAGAGCAATCCTTGCAAAAATAACCCTCATTCTCACTTTTATAACTATATCTTTACTTTTCATTACAGTTATATTGTCCTAGTTTAATCTTGCTTATTTTTTAAAAATATTAATATATAATTTAAGTCATTAAAAACAATTTCAGTTCCCTCTCCATCATTTCTTTTCCTTATAATTTATCTGTGAAAGAAACCAGGATTTTGCTGACTGCATCCTCATGATATAGTTCAATATTTTCCTTATCTTTTGCAATTCCTGCATATTGGCTACTGGATCGAGAGACTGGATCTGATTCAAGTTTAATCTCTTTGGCAGGGACGATTCTAGGGGTTTATACTCTTTTACTGGAAGTCACATAATATCTGGTCTCTCTTTTAACAGTCACAGATGTCTAATGGCTTTATTTATTAATTCATTACAAGAACTATGGAGCTAAAAGTAAAATGAGAGTCTTTCTGGTTAATTTTAAAAGTTTATTGAAATAATCAAAAATAAATAATGAGATGGAGTGTTATGCTGTACTTCTAGATAGGAAGAGCCAGGATCAAAAATTCCATCCTTTGTTTTTCTTTCCTTAGTTGAAGTATCCTTCTTAATGGTGAAGTGTGAGAATCAATTTCTTTGTACCTCATATCTTTAAAATAAAAAAAGTCAAACAATTTATTTGGATCAGGAAAAGATAAGAAGTTCAGTGTCACTACTTTTATTCAACATGGTTCCAGAATCCCAGCCAGGTCAATGAGACAAGGAAGAGAAATTAAGATGTTAGCACTCAAAAGGAAGATACCAAATTAGCATCATATGCAGATAATATAATTGCTTATTTAGTAATTCTAAAAGATTTCACAAAAATAAAATTAGAAATAATAAAAGACTTGATAACAAGATGGACTCTAAAGGAAAATAAAAATTGTTTGCATTTCTATGAACCAATAATAAACCATTGGAATAAGTAATTTTAAAACTAAAATTTGCAATTAAATTAGAAATCATAAAAAATATTTTATATAAGAAAAAATTCTAATAAAGATGTATGCAATGTCTGGGTAATTATAAAAAGTTTATTGAAACAATCAAAAATAAATAATGAGATGGAATGTTATACTGTATTTCTAGATAGGAAGAGCCAGGATCAAAAATGTCAATTTTATTCAAAATCAACCTATGGATTTTCTCTTTGACTCTAATGGATTTTGTCATGAAGTTTAGCAAAATTTTTATGAAGTTTATTTTTAGGAGCAAAGGGCCAAGGTGAGGCAGATTCTTAAAGAAAAAGTAGGTGGAAGAGTTTGCTTTTTCTGACATCAAACTATAGTAATTAAGGTAGCAGAATATTTGTGCAAGGACAATTTATCCAGTAGAACAAAATGAGATTCCAGAAACAGACTCACATATATATGAAAAGTTGATTTATGAGAAAGGAGGTATTCCATATCATTGTAAAAGAGAGGAGTTATTTAATAAGTGTATTGAGACAATTAATCATTGTACTAGTCAGGATAGACTGGGTTATGCTAGGGAAACAAACAACCTTCATATCTTAGTGGTTTAAAATAATAAAATCTTACCCAGATTGTATGTTTAATCTGGGTTGATGGGAAGGGGAACGGATTCAGTTCTAAGTAGATGCCACTCAGGTTCATAAATTCACTTTTTTGACGCTAACATCTCAACACAAGCCTTCAGGTTTCTCCGTACAGAGGAAAAAGAGGGCAGGATAGCTCAACACTGGCAATTATGTTCTTCCTTCCAGAAACTTTCCTTCCACATAACTTTTCATTAGTTTACCACCATGTAGGGAAGGATTTCTTATACAAGAAGCAAATAGAACTCAATGTGAGAGAGAATAGAGATTTAACAGATATCAAAGAGAAAATGTAAATAAAAATATGATGTTCTATATAAGATTAATAATTAGAATATAATTTTAAAGCCTCATACACATTCGTTAAAAAAAGATGAAATCAAAAATGTACATGAATAGACAACACAAAGAAAGTGAAAATGCAAGACAATTTTCAAGATTTTCTACGTAATAAGTTAAATTCCATAATATATTGAAAGCCAACTAACAAACCAAACAAACCCTAACTCATGACATTAATAAGAAAAAGACAAAAACCCTGACAGAGAAAGGGAAAAACACATGCACCGACATTTCACAGAAGAAGAATACAGATTTTTCCCAAATCAATATAAATGTGCTCAATCGGAGGTTGGTTGCAGGGGAAGAGTGCTATGTTTGATTAGTGATGTCTGCATAAGCATGGAGATGAGAGTTATAGACATGAACTGCAGGTTTAGCATTCCTGTTCTAAATGATTTATCCCAATGAAACGGGACCTTTCATTTATTGAGGGCATGAGGAGGACTTGAGCATGCTGAAGACACAGAGCTGTATTTTTTAACGTTACTTTGTAGTCAAGGCCCTGAACAGTTTGACTGAAATCTGCACATTGGCAGATTTCAATTGTTGTTTTTTGCTCCAGGATTCACATACAAATTACTCACAGACAAACATCTCTCATGAGAAATAGAAAGTCCTGACCGTCAACTCATCTTCATTTGGGCCTTTCACTGTGAAATATTTGGACTCATGGACTTCTGTATCCTGGTTACAAACCTCTTGGTTTGTAGCATCCCCCAATTTATTAAGGGAAAACAAGAAAAAAATAAGCAAGCTTGTAAGAGGAGAGAGAAAAGGAAAGGTATGAAAAGGGCAAGGGACTCAGACTATGCAAAAGAAAAAAAGGAAGTTCCGAGGATGGGGGGGAGTTTCTTGGGGAAAAATAACAACAACGGCAAAAACAACAACAATAAAAACAAACACACCAAAAAAACTGACCTGAGAGAAGAGTATACAAAGGGAGAGCATGCAGAGGAATTAATGGCTAAATCCCTTCGGGGTGATGTAATCAGCTCTTGATTAGGTGTGAAAAGTTGACAGGCCTGAATTGCCTACAATTAATTACTGTGAGGTGTTTTTGAAATTCTAGGATGAAAGTCAAAATCTCTGTCTGTAAAAACCAAATGGCCTCCATGATTCAAACTCTTCGCTGTTCCAATGCACTCTCAACACTGAACAGAAGAGCCTGCTCTGTCCTTATCCTGGGAGTCTGTTTGTCTGTATGTCATACCTCAGGGTGGTGATTGCTTTCCTCTTCTGTCCTCACTGTCATCTCCATCTCTCAGACTCCTATGAGAGTTCAGCTGTGCCAGTTTCACTGATGGAGCCGGCAGTCCTCGGCAGGGCAGGAGGACTGATGTTCCAGTGGCGGGTCTCAATTCCTTGAGGATCTGTCCATTTATTCTGTTAATTAATTGCTTTGAGTTGTGATTATTTTCTTCTCCTAAACTCTCTTCCATTCTGGTTAGAATTATCTTGACTTCAGCCAACGGAAGGTGTTGTGGGTGTTAATATAGCTCTGGCATTCGCTGGGCATGTGCTGCCAATCTACCGTTAGGTAGATCTTTCTTTTTTTAAAATTTAATTTAATTAAATTTTTAAAAATTTATTTTAAAATTGTGGGGTACAGTTAAAGGTTAGGTATACAAATATTCACTGTGAAGGTACTCTGTTGATGAGGTGTGCCCCCTCCTTCTCCAGGCAGATATCGACTACTGTCAATCCCAACTCCCTGCCCCCCCCCCCCCCCTGCTCCCCACCAACTGTACTGCAGCTATTTGGGCAGATCTCACCCCACAGCAAGAGGGAACTGAAAGGCCTGACTGGGTCTGGGACACCTCTGTTCACCAGTTCAAGGAGAAAGTAGCAGTATCCACTTTTACACAG
>CAUYQG010222581.1:0-26091 GCA_963574415.1 Tarsius wallacei | reverse complement strand
GATTCTAAAAATCAAATAAAATTGAGAAACACTTATCAATGCGAGCTCACGTGTTGCGGGACTGCTTTGAATGTGTGATGTGCCCTGAAACCTCCAAGATGGGAGGAGAGCATGCAGCGTGCCCCAAGTGTATGTGATGGCTGTCTTGCAGAGGAAGCATCAGGACAGGTGACCCGCAGAATCCATCTCCTGATAATGGCCCATGAGTCCCGTAGGCTGAATCTCGGGTCGGCAGGTACCTGAAAGAGAAAGGTGTTAACCCACAGAAACATGGCCCAGGAAGTATCCCTCGTCCAATGACGTCGCACTCACTGAGAGGCTTCTTTCCTTCTTAGGAGAAAGACCTAGTTCCACGCATCTAATATCTTACTTTTTCACTGGGGCTTCTTACTTCCTTTGTTTTTATTACCAACTTCTGCCCTGTGGTGTTGGATTCTTGTGGAGAAAGTTTCTTCATTAAGTCTCTACCTCCCGGGATCCAATCAGATTTTCGCACCCCAGTGGTGGGCCTGAAATATTCGCCAGTTAAGATGCACACACTGGGATACAAACAAAGCCAGCACCTTGAGGGGGCCGGGGAAGGTTCTTAAGGAGACACTCTCTTTTAAAAGACGGATGATGCGATTCAAAAATCTAAAAGTTCAGAAACCGATGATCAATTATAAGTAAGTGAGGAGAGACGTACCAGGCCCTCAAAATGCTGGGAATCTGCAGCCCAAATGGAGGCTCTATTTCCTGATTTAGGGTTACCTTGCTGTGTGAGACTGTTGGGCACCACACAAATGGAGCCCTCCCCAGTGGTCTACGCAGTAGTTCTCAGCTGGGACAGGCATCACAATCACCCACAGGCTTGGTGAACTCCAACTGCTGGGTCCTGGCTCAGGAGTGTCAGACGTGGTAACTCTGGCCTATCTAGCAAGTCCCCAGATGATGCCAACAGTGTGACTCCAATAGCAAACTAAAGCCTGGGGCCAACCTCACAGCCACGAGGCTGTTTCTTCCTTCCTTCCTCCCTTCCTTCCTTCTTTCCCTCCCTCCTTCCTTCCCTCCCTCCCTCCATTCCTACCTCCCTCCCTCCCTTCCTTTTCTTCTCCTCCTCCTTCTTTTTCCTCTTCCTCCTCCTCCTCCTCCTCCTCCTCTTCCTTCTCATGCAGAATATGTGAAAGGCCTTAGAGCAAAATACTAGAGAACAGACATTTCCTTGGTCAGAGACGCTGGGTCCCACACCAGACATTCCACTCTCTGAGGTCCTGAAAAACTGACTTACGCCATCTAAGCCATAAGCCTCCCATCTGCAAAATGGGGTAAGAACAGGAACTACCGTGAGGACTAAAGAGGATCGGCCCACAGAGCTCTCAGCAGAGAGCAGGGCACCCAGCAAAGTGAGACATGATGATCATAGCAAGTACTGTTTCACGTTTTCCAAAAAACTCTGGGGATATCCTGTCCCTGAACTTGAGGCTCTGAGCAAAGAGAGTCTGGGTGTTTTGAATAGCATTTATCAAAAATCCAGTGAGCAAGATGTATTCAATCTCCAACCCTCCAGGCCACAAACCAAGAAGTGTTATAGCACTTATTCCTAGATCACTGAAATTGTTTTTATAAGACCCTTGCTTGAGAGGGGCATATTTTCTCCCACTACATTTGCCTTTAGATGGTTCCTATCAGCAGCAGGAGTTAGAATTTGGGGACCCCCGGTAAAACATGCCCGACACTTCCATACTCACTACTTGCTGAGCATCCCTTACCTGAAAACTTGAAATCTGAAATAGTCCAATGAACATTTCCTCTGAGCATCACGCTGCAGTTCAGAACACTTCAGATTTTGGAGCATGTTGTGTTTCAAGTTTTCAGATTAAGGATACTCAGCCTGTACTAATTGCAGAATCCTTAGTCAAATAAGTAGGTCTGTAACTGAGAAGCGACCTGGAGCATCCTTGGGTCTCAGTGTCAACATGACTCCTCAGGCCCTTCCCCTGACCCACCCTCCTTCTCCCAGCAGGCTACCGGCCTGCAGGTACCTCTTTACATTTTGCACAGTTTTGGTTATTTTGCACATTATTTCTAAAAATGGGTTTCATGTCTGTTTTCTCTCATGCAGCCTGTTTTTCATGAAAAGACCATTTCTGGAAGGCTTTCCACTGTACCTACTAGCACAGAACCTGGAACACATAGCACATCCTAAATATTTGATGAGTGTCAGAGCGAATGCCCAGATTTTCAGCAATTTTGAATAGCAGAAAGGAGCAATTTATTTTTCTTGTATCTATACCAGCTGGCATATTTCAAGAATATCTGTATTTGACAAGAAAAAATGAGATATGACTCCTCCAACTTGTTTGTGATGATTAGACATTAGAATTTTCCACCAATTGCAAAATGCTATGGATCCAGGTAAAGGAGTCAAATCAAGAACCCCAATACAGAAATTTTCACTTAATATGAAGGAATGAAGCTTCTGGGTCTTAGACACAGTGGTTTTAGTTGGGTAAACCATGCCCAGCGTATTTGGCAAAATTCATTCAACTCAGCTGTATTTTTTTTTTCTCTTGAAAACACTGAACTTTTTCCTTATTACTATGTTTATGCCTCCAATATGGAAACCAATGTAAATGTGTTTCTGGGCCTTTGCTTTTCTTTTCTCGTTTCAAATTACCTCTCAACTTCACCACAAATTGTATATTTAGAGTTCCATTTGTGGCCAAAATGCAATTGTTTAATTGTGCAACAAGTAATTTGTAATACAATTATGCTGGTCAAATCATTTTCTGGGCTGCTCAATTACTGTAATTACATTTATTAAGTTTACAAGCCGCAGGCTATCACTCTTCTCTCCCTCTGGCTGGTAAGCCGTTTTATTTCGCTCTTAGTTCCTGGGTTCAGGGCACTGAGTGCACGTCGTAAGGGGAATGAAATGCGGTATCTCGTTTCCAGCGTGGCAGCTGCACTTGTGCTAATGAAGACGAAAGCTGAGGCTGAAGCCACAAACAGCTTTTACTGTGATGCGGAGCAAGAGATTGACGGCGGCACATTCCAAACTTAGCTTCCAGAACATGCCATCTCAGATGGAGAAAATGGCCGGCATTTTTTGGATGCTGTTGATGTGGCAGGCACTAGATGCGGCCAGCACTTTACACACATTTAAATGTTAATCTTCAGAACAAAACTGCGAAGTCAACACCACAATGATCACGGTGTCTTAGCCTGGCTTCCCCACAAACAGAGGTTCTAACAAGGGCTTGTCTCCAGGTAGCTTATTTTGGGAAGTGGTCCCAAGGGAAAGGAAGGGTGAACAGAAGAGGATGACCAGCAGTGGGCCGCCTGGCTGACTTACTCTGTGGACAACTGGAATTCTAAGCCAGCAAGGGCAGCTCTAAGGACCTGTCCAGGAAGTGCCCAGAGCTACCTGTCTGGGGCTCTGCAGAGGAAGGTACTTCTGCCCCTCTCAGCCAAGGGCTGCCTCAAAGGGTGTTCATACCGTGGCACTTCCCAGCCTTCAGTGCTGGAGTGAAGAAGTCCCACAGGGACCCCACAGGACTGCAGCAGAGAAGCCCGGGGTGGAGAGGAAGGACACAGGCAGAAGGGGGATCTGGCATCTGTTAAGCCAAGAGGGCAGGGTGGGCATGAGGACACACAGTGGAGCCCAAGAGGTGCCCCATAAGCATGGCTTTTTTCTTTCTCTTTTTGACATTAACATTCCTTTTGTTCACCAACCTTTTTACAGCTTTACTGAGGTCTAACTGGTATTGAAGGTTCACAATTTGATGGGTTTGGACATAGGCATACACCTATGACACCATCACTGCAACCAAGGTGATAAACAATGCATCACCTCCAAAAATCTTACATCTTGTGTGAGCGCTTTTGTATGTGTGTGGTGGGAACACTTAGCATGAGATCACAGCTAGCAAATTTTCAAGTGCATGACACCGTATTGTTAGCTACAGGCAGCGTGTTCTACAGAAGATCTCTAGAACTTACTTATCTCATGTAACTATAACTTTAAACTCACTGATCAATGCCTTTTTCCCCCCTTGCCCCCATGCCCTGGTAACCACTGGCCTATTTTTGGCATCTCTAAGTGTGACTTTTTGAAATGCCTCATATAAGCGGACTCGTGCGGTTGTTTATCCTTTGGTGACTGGTTTATTTCACTGAGCACAATGTCCTCAAGGATGATTTATGCTGTCACAAAGGTTAGAATTTCTTTCTCTTGAAAGGCTGAATAATATTCCATTGCCTGTGTATAGCACATTTTATTTATCCACTTGTCTGTCAGTGGACATTTGGTCTGTTACTGAATCTTGGATTGGTTTCAATTCTGCTAGATAGACAAGGAGGGACCCCCCCCAAAAAAAACCCCAGAATTATCTTTTGGGAGGTGGGCTCCTTGTAATACAGGCTTCCCCTGCTAAGTAAGTGTTCTGGAAACCCATCTATATCAGCATACCAGCTAGGTGTGTGAGAGGCTGTGTTTGGCTTCAGTGAGTTTTTTTTTGAGATGCTGTCAATGTGTTTGCCCATTTCTTGATGGGTGATTTACATGAGCGACCTGCCCACGCCATGTTGAGTGTTTAGCCGTTAGTATGACCCCCCATGCCCCACCCTCCCTATTCCCAGGCTCTCACCCTGAGAGACTTCTTTTGGTTTCCCCAGATGAAAAAAAGTCCTTAAAGGGAAAAATTTCACTGATATGGAAGAGGTGAAACAAAAAATGGCAGAAGCACTAAACTGACGAGTTCAAACATTGTTTTAAGCAGTGGAAACAGCATCTCGATCGATTCGTTGCATCAAACAGAGAGCACTTTGAAGGTGGCTGAAGTTTAAACATGTCAGAATAAGTACACAATTTTTTATAAATAAATTCCATTTTGGGGGGAGTCCCTCCTTATATATTCAGGAGTGGGATTGCCGGATTATGCGATAGCTCTGTTTTTAATTTTTTGAGACGCCTGCAAGCTGTTTTCCTAGTGGTTGCACAATGTTACATTCCCACCAACAAGGTATAAGGGTTTCGAGTTCTCCACTTCCTTATCAGCTCTTCTCTTCTGCTCTTTGTGATGGGAAGCACTCTCACAGGGACGAGGTAATATCTCATTGGGACTTTGATTTGCATTTCTCTGATGCATCTGTTCATATACTTTTAGAGTTACTGTGTCATTCGTTTGTTGGCTATTTGTATGTCTTACTTGAAGAAATGTCTGTCCAAGACCATCATTTAATTGGGTTATCTTGCTATTGGGTTGAGCTCCTTATACATTTTGGATATTTAGCACTGAACAGATACATGATTTGCAAATGCTTTCTTCCATTTCCATGGGTGTCTTTTTATTCTCTTGATTGTTTCCCTTGCTGTACACAAGTTTGGGTTTGATGTAGTCCCATTTGTCCTTTTTTTTTTTTTTTGCTTTTGTTGCTAGCAAAAGTTTTATATCCATGAAATCATTGCACAGGATTCGTGCCATAAAGCTTTTCCCCAAATTTCTCTTCTAGTAATTTTACAGTTTCAAGTCTTATATTTAAGTATGTAACTCATTTCAAGCTGATTTTTGTGTTTACAACAAGGTTGGGGTCCAACCTTACGCGTTTGCATGTGGATGTTCGGTTTTCCCAACAACGTCTGTTTAAGAGACTGTCCTTCCCCAAGGTGCATTCTTGACACCCTTGTCAAATGTCGGCTGACTATATGTGCAAAGTTTATTTCTGGGCCCTCTGTTTTTTTTTCCACTGGTCTATATGTTTGTCTTTATGCAAATGCCATACTGTTTTAATTACTGTAGCTTTGAATACATTTTGAAAGCAAGAAGTGTGATGTCTCCAGGCCTGTTTTTCTTTCTCAAGATTGCTTTGGGTATTCAGGATCTTTTGTTGTTCCATATGAGTTTTAGGATTGTTTATTCTGTTTCTATAAGTAATGCCATTGGGATTCTCAAGGAAATAGCATTGAATCTTTAGCTCACTTTGAGCCATAAGGACGTTTTAACAATATTAAATCTTTCAGTCCATAAACATGGGATGACTTTCCATTTATTTGTGTCTTCTTTAATTTCTCTCATTAATGTTTTATAGTTTTCAGTGTACCAGTCTTTTACCTCCTTAGTTAAGTTTATTCTTAATATTTTAATGATATTCTAAATGAGATTTTTTAAGTTTTATTTTCAGATAGTTTATTGTTAATTTATAGAAACACATATGTATATCTCTATCTATGAGATCATGTCATTTG
Source organism: Tarsius wallacei (assembly GCA_963574415.1). Lineage (NCBI taxonomy): Eukaryota > Metazoa > Chordata > Mammalia > Primates > Tarsiidae > Tarsius > Tarsius wallacei. The sequence goes on along the minus strand of CAUYQG010222581.1, from coordinate 19,865 downwards.
CAAACAGTGGTAATTTTATTTCTTCCTTAACAATTTGCCTTTTTTTCTTGACTAATTGCTCTGGCTAGGGCTTCTGGTATTTTGAGTAGAAGAGGCCAAAGTGGTCATTTTTTATTTTTGTCCTAGATCTTAGGAAAAACTTTCAGTTTTTCACTGTTGAGTCTATTGTTAGCTTTGGATTTGTTACATAGTCTTTGTTATGTGTAGGTACATTCCTCCTATGCATTATTTGTTGAGTGTTTTTCACACAAAAAGCCACTGAACTTTGTAAATGATGCATTTTCTTTATCTATTGAGATGATCATGTTGTTTTTACTCTTCATTCTTTTAGTGTGGTATATCACATGTATTGATATGTACATGTTAAACCATCCTTGCATCCCTGGGATATATCCCATTTAATCATGGTGTATGATCTTTCTAATGTGCTTTGAATTTGATTTGCTAGTAATTTGTCAAGGATTTTTGCATCTATGTTCAACAGGGAAATTGGTCTGTAATTTTTGTGCTGTCTTTATCTGACTTTGATATCACACTGTTTTTTAAATAAGAAAACTGAAGTCTGGAGAGGTTGCCAAAAATATAGAGCTAGCATCTGGGAGTGCTCATGGTCTTATACTCAGATTTCATCCCATATTCACTTCCTAAATCTACTGCAATAAATCACCTCAAACTGTGTGGCATAAAACAACAGAAATTTATTCTCTCACAGTTCTGGAGAATAAATAACTAAAATCAATGTGCCAGAAGGGCCACACTCCCTCTGAAAGATCCAGGAAAGAATCATCCTTTAGCTCCTGGTGGTGCCTGGCAGTCCTCAGCATTTCTTGTCTTGTGGCAGTAGCACTCTAATGTCTGCCTGCATCTTCACATGACCATCCTCTCACTATGTGCCCTGTGTTCAAATTTCCCTTTTATTACAAAGACATGAGTCACATTAGATTTAGTAGCTATCCTAATCCAGTATTACCTAACCTTACCTGATTACATCTGCAAAGATCTTATTTTTAAAATAAGATTATATTCATAGGTTCCAGGGTGGACACAACTTATGGGGAATAAAATAGGGACCGAGCGTTTAATTCACAGACACCAACACCAAAAGTACAAGTTATAAAAAGGAGAGGTTTATTAGCCAAGAGCCGGCCGGCAGCCATTTGCCTGCTGGACATGCAAGTCCTACAGCACGGGTCCCCATTTGCTGTAGGGGCTTGCTTAAATGGGGCAAAACCACACTGGGACTTTCCAAGTGGGCCAAACCGCAACATCCTGGAGGCCTGGGTACTTTTCAAGCAAAGCTAGCAGGGTTCACAGAAGTGAAAAAAAGCTGTTCAACAGTTTAACCTAGCCAGCAGGTGCTGTTGCCAGTTTCCAGGAAGGGAACTTTTTAACTGTGCAAAGGCTGAGTACATGCTTAACTGTGCAAAGGCTGAGTTTATGATTAGCCTAATTTTTGACATTGTAGATGTCTTTTTAAGCCCCCTTCCACAGGGAACACATTTTTTTTAGTTAAGATCTCACTTTGTCATCCAAGCTAAAGTGCAGTGGCACTATCATGATGATCATGGCTCACAGCAGCCTTCACTTTCTAGGCTCAGGCAATCCTTCCACTTCAGCATCCCAAGTAACTGAGACTACAGGTGCACACCATGTCCAGCTAATTTTTTTCAAACTTTTTGTAAAGACAAGGTTTTGCTCAGTTATCTAGTCTCAAACTCCTGAACTCAAGCAATCCACCCACCTCAGCCTCCCAAAATGCTGGGATTACAGGCATAAGCCACCATGCTCTACCTTGGGGATACTATTAAAACCAGCACACTCCCAGTTCTTCTTCTTTGCAAATATGTTAAAGTGTGTCTTAATATTTTTATACACATCTTTCTTTCCTTAATTGAACATTAGAAATGTTTGAATGCCCATTTCCCAGAGGAGTCAGGTGTTTATTGTTCTCTTTTAACACCTCCAGCTTTCTCAGACATCTCTCCAGGAAGACAAGTTGACCACCTGATCAGGGACCCTATTTTAGTGCTAATCTAGTACCAGCCAGAGTTCACCTTGAACCCACAGCAGTCACACGGGTGATGGAAGATACTACCTAGGACAGATGGGCAGTCCCATTGGAAAAATGCCCAGCCCTTTACACTGGACTCACCAATTTGAGAAAATTATTTTTTGTCAGGTTATGGTAAAAATTGGCTGCTTTAAGAAATTGACAGGAGTTCTATTAGCATCATTAGGCATGTCAGATTTGATCATGTTTTGTCTGGACAAGTTTTTGTCTTGGTTGAATAAAATAGACCCAGTGTTAAATGTGTTTTATGCAGCTGTGATTAGACATTGTTCCTTGGCCTTTGTATATTATGCTTAGTCTTCAAAAGACCTTTGTTAAGTTAGTTAACATCATTTCAATTACATATATTTTCAACTAAACTTCAAAAACATAAGAAATAGATGAAAAGTCACAGTTGATTAGAGTAAAGCTGGGAATTGACACCAGGCTTTTATGACCTCAGAACCTGAAATATTATTTAATATCAAGATGCTTTCACTGGATCCACAGACATTCTTACGCCTTCAATTATGTCATTTGGGGCTTACTTTTCCTGCTTACAAAACATTATATGAAGATACATAGAAAATTATGAACCAATGCAATAGTAGCTATCAATCATCAACAAGTCTCCCTCCACATACCTAGCCCCTCACACAGATGGAGTTGAAAATATTTTCCCTGGTGTGATAGAAGCAAAAGTCAGAGCTCAAGGGGACCACAAAGATGACAAGTGCTAGAAAAGGATTCAACCCAAGTCTTGCTTTCTGTAAAGCCTGTTCTCTCAACTACTTCATATATCACTTCCCAACACCAAAGCGTTTTTAAAAAATAGGAGCTCAAGGTGAAGGTTTATTTTGAACAGAGAGATTGGAGAAGACTTTATGCAGAGCTGACATTTGAAGTAAGTCTCAACGCATGAGCAAGATTACAATCGGTAACAACTGGTAGGAGGAATCCAAATATACACTCATCCTTCCACTCATTCAGCGTGTCTTCCATAGAGCACACACTTTGAACCAGACACCATGCTAGTGACTAAATGAAGATGATAGCCACGGTCTCTGCCCTGTGGAGCTTAAGCCCACAGAGAGATTGGACACTAGACAAACAACGCACCAATACGACACTAACAGAACCCATGCGACAAGCTGAGAGCACCACATAGGACACCAGATAAGTTGCGGAGAAAGAGCCTTACATAGCAAGGGGCAGGAAGGCCTCTCTGGAGACCTTACAAAAACACTGAGCCCTAAATTTGAGTCGTCACCAACCATCCAAGAGCAGAGGGAAGATTGCTCCAATCAGAAGAATCTGTGCAAAGTTCTGTGGTGAAGAAAGACGCTCAGTGCCGGGGAGCCTGGTGAGTGGGAAGAGAGGAGACCCGTGGGAGGTGCTGGGCAGGCTAGACATCAGGAGCTCTGTGGCATGTTCAGGAATCCCAGTTTTCTTCACAGGTTGGTGGGAAGTTGCTACAAAGTTCACTAGAGGAGTGAAATTTCCAACTGTGTTTCTCAACATTCAGCCTGGCCCCTCCGTTGGAGCAGATACAGAAGGCCTGGTGAGAGGCTCCAGCAGCAGCCAGGTAAGAGGCACGGGTGGGCCAGCCAGGGTGACGGTGGCGGGGAGGGTGAGAGGGAGCGCGCGATCGTCTGAGGACAGGGTCGACAGCTTGTGCTGGTGGATGAGAGACTGGTGGATGGGAGAGCAGAAACAGAAAGGAGCAGACCAAGGACATCTGGCTTGAGCAACGGCCTGGGGGGTTTCCATTCACTGAGATGAGGACGATGGTGCAGCAGGGATGGGCAGATGGCGTGATGGCGAAGCAGAGGCACATGGAGGGCTGAGGCGAATGAGACCTCTTACTCGGGCGAGTAGCTCGTATGGCTGTGCAGAGACATGCCACTATGAGTCAGAGCCAGAGAGGTCAGCCACTGAGACAGTGCTGGAGTCCATTCTGCCAATAAAAAACAAAGCGCTATTCAAAAGAGCAAGACCACGGAGGTGCCCGTCAACCATTGTCTGGATAAAGAAAACCGTGCGGCCATTAAAAAGAATGAAGTCACACCCTTTGCAGCAACGTGGATGGAGCTGGACATTGTCATCCTAAGTGAATGAGCTCAGAAACAGAAAACCAAAGCCTCCGTTCTCACACGTGGGCGTTCAATGGCCACACAGATGGAAATGGTAGCCACTGGGGACACTAGCAAAGACGGGGAGCTGGAGAGGGGCTTAGGGCTCAGAAGTGACCTCTCTGTTCCAAGGTTCTCTGTCTAGGGAACGGGTCACCTGAAGCCCAGGCCCAACAGTTTGCAATATGTCTATGCACGTGTAGCCCTTGGCTCTGTAATTAAAATAATAACAAACAATGCAGTGAGCTCAAATTCTGCATGGTGAGTAGACATGTTTGGCAGTCGTGAAAGAAAACCAGAGGAGGCAGCAGCATCTTCCAAAAGAGAAGAGGACAGTGGAAGAGATTTCTGCAGGCTGTGACCCACATGCTGGCCTCGTAGGAGTTCACCACAGGAACAGGACAGAACATAATCCAGGCAAAGTCAAGAGTATACACAACAATGGAAGCACTGGATGCATGCCTGACTTACGGATGGTCCTAAGAGGGAGGTGTTTGGGGTGAAAGGGATGATATGCTTGGGATCAGGTTGTAAGAAGCCATCAAGTGTCACACTATACATACCATCCACGGCCAACAAAACGTATATATATATACAATCTCCCGTTGTTTTTCTCTCTCTCTCTTTCACACACACACACACACACACATACACACTCACGCGAACAACCCGGTAATGCTGTTTCTCATCTTAATGTTGCAAATTCTCCCTCATCTGTGCCTGCAGGGAAGAGAAGTAAGGGAGAAAAAGGTTATGTAGATAAATTGTTTCCAAATGCAGCTAAAGATAGCTCTGAACAGGTGGATCTTAGTGAGGACAGCTTTTGCAATTCAGAGCCTAATATCTTTCCGCCACCCTTTCAGATCATCCTAACATCAGTCTAGATTCCTCTTCTGGGGAAAATAGATCATATCTCTGTTTATTCCATCATGTCCCTGTTAAAAATCTTTCTGTGGTTTCCCAAGCCTATCAAGGAGCCTCTGCTGTTCTCAACAATCATAGAGCCCACCAGAGGGTACACGCTGTGGAAGGGGAGATTCTCTCCTAAAACATGAAGAGGAAATAGAAATATACGAGGCAGGGAATTGAGTAATATGCCCACCTGGGTATGACTCACCTAGCATTTGCAGATAAGAGCAGCATGTTTGATAGCTTCTTTCCTAATGATTTGGGGTGTTGGCTTGGGAGAGAATTGCGCATCAACACTGTCATTCAATGTGTTTGTGGTTTGGAAGATGGCAAGTGGGAGGCAACCGGAGACAGGTGGTTGTCCTATATTTACACCGTGTTGCTATTGTTCCTTCATAATCAAGAGTGACACCGCTAGCGATCACTGCTATCTTCTGGTGCAGGTGTGAGTGAAAGGCAGATTTGAAGCCAACTGTCCCCACGCGTGTTTCCTGTCCGTAAAGATGGAACCTTGATTTGCGGATTTGGCAAAAATTGCTGTCTAGAGCGGAGGAGTCTGGCAGAACTTTCTGCAGTGACAAGAATGTCCTTGACTGCACTGTCCCTTTTGGCCACTGTGAGTTACATGTGGGGCTTCAGGCACTTGGATTGTGACGAGTGCAACTGAGGAACTGAATTTTTAATTTTACTTAATCCTAATTAGTTTAAATTTGAACAACCCTATGTGGCTACCTCTATGGTGTTCCAGACCCACCAAGATGTCCTCTCAAGTCCTGGGTCTCCTCTTTGTGTTTTTGTGGGTGGCTGTAAGAGTGTCCTGAGACTGCGTAGCAAATGGCCACACGCTGGGTGACATAAAACAAAAGCGTTCATTCTCTCATACTTGAGGCCGGAAGTCCAAAGTCAAGTCATCCAACTCGGTTCCCTCCAGAGACTGAGGGGAACCCATGCCCTGCCTGGCTCCTAGCTTCTGGGAGCTGACAGGAATCCCTGGCATTCTCTGACTTGCAGACATGTCACTCCAATGTCTGCCTCTGTCTTCACATCACCCACCTCTGTGTCTCTGTGCTTCTGTGTCGCAGACGTCCCTCTCCCTTCTCTTATAGGGACACCAGGTTTCGATCTAGGGTCTAGCTACATCCACAGTGATTTCATCATGAGATTCTTAATTACGTCTGCAAGGGCCTTATTTCCAAATAAGGCCACATTCACAGACACCAGCAGTCAGTACTTGGGCATGTCTTTTGGGGGGGCACGATTCAGCCCACCACGTTTCTGCTGCAAGCCATTCTTTCCTCCGATCTCATGCAGTGAACAGACTCGGGCTTGCACAAGGACTCGGTTCACCTGCCAGACAGACCCGCTGAGCTCCACGGTGTCCAAGCCCACGCATGCCTGTCTCCCAGCCCAACCCCGCCTCCTGCTGTAGACTTCATACCTTCAGCCATTTGGACGCCTTTATAGTCCCCAGTTCTCAACATTTTAGATGCTTCCTGACTCTTGGGGTGATTTCTTCCTTGGAACCAGACCCCATTTTTGTTTCGTAAAGGGAAAAAAATGCGACAGAAGTCCTGGAGCACCATCAGGACATCCAAAGAACCTCTCTACTGCCCTTTCTTGATTCTTTAATTGCAGAAGAATTAAACAGTATACAGATAGTAGCTGGCCTTATTTCAGCCATCTGCCTATGAGATTTCTTCTTTTCCCAGGTGGGTGAGGACATATGGACACTTCCTGCCACCTTTGGGGGAGGGACAGCCACTGGGAGCCTGGCTCGTAGGAAAAAGGGTGCCGTAAGCCGCTTTACTTCTCTTAGGGCAGATGCAGTCGAGGGGGTAAGAGCCGGCATCACCCAGCGTTCTCCGCTGAGGTGTATTTCACAGGCGGGCTGGCTCTGTTCTCTGTCGCATCTCTATATTTAGCAAGCTGGCACAATTTTTAGACAGAGATTTCTCACAAGAACTTGGCAAACATTCCATGTTTCCTTTGCTGCAATATGTAAAGTTGTGTTTCTGACAAAATTGCTCACACATCTCAGTGCAACCTGCTTGGTTGTCACACTTTGTTAATTTTATTTTATTTTTTCTCAAGCAAAACAGGAAATGATTAATGGCATGCTGCTGTGGACTGGGGCGGCGGGGGGGCGGTCTCTCAGAAGGCCAGGGCCTGCCTTGTCCTCCTTCCTTCCAGGCTTTCTCACCCCACACCCGCCCACTGGCCCTCCCACTTGGATCACAGCTGCCCCACCTCAGCAGTGCTGGGATTGAAACGCCCCAGCTGGTCTCCTGCTCTGGCCTTCCACCTTTCGATTCACGCTGCACCAGCCTGCCGAGGTCATCCTCTAAAACAAAGGTGGCTAGATATTAGCATCTGGGAGGTGGTCCTCTGTGTCTCACACATTATGTTCTCTGCACTTGGCTTTATACTGGAAATATTTCTCAACTAAATATGTTTAAATTAGATTGACAAATATTGTACTGAGCCTGAAACATAACTTTTAGAACATTAAAGTTACTCTTTCGTGCATAGTTAAAATACTAAATTGATGAACAAAACCTACTCACTTGAAATATTTAAAAAACCAGACTTAGAGGCCTCCAATTCGGAACTCCTTTGCCCAGCATTTCAGGCTCTGCAGCCTCACTTTCTCTTTCCTTCATGACTTCCTCTGTCACCTGCTTCTTAAATACACCACGTCATTCTTGGGCTACCAAAACAACGACCACTTGTTGAGTGTCAGTAGAACTCAACTGATAGACTATGTCTTACTTAATCTTAAAACGATTCAGTGAGAGGGGTATTATTTTTTTCCATTTTACAGATGAGGAAACAGAGGCTCAGAGATGCAGAGACGCATTTTGCCCAAAATGACAAAGCTGATGCGAGCGCAAACCCATGTTGCTTTGACATCCATCAGCACCCTTCACCTAAGCCATGTCCACACCCTGGTGATTACTGTTGTGTCATCAGGTATTGTTACTATCTGTTCTGTTCTGTCCGGCCTCTCTACTTTGGAATGACTCTCGGGGAATCTGAATGCACTCCTCCAAAAACCAGTGGCAGTGTTTTGGTTGCTATTGCAGAGTCACAAATTATCCCAAGGCTTAGTAGCTTAAAACAATCATCTTACTGTGCTCATAAAACCCGAGCCAGGAACTCGGGTCACAGCAGGCGTGGTTGTTCTCTGCTGCATGATATTTCGGGCCTTAGCTGGGAAGACTTAGAAGCTGTGAGTGGTGCCATGGCTGGAGGAAAGGCCAGCTGGGTGTCCTAACTAAGCCATCCTCTGAAAGCTCTGGCCCGCTGAATGTTAGCAGGGCCTACTGACTGGAATGCCCACTCAGGCAGCCTTCAGCATGGCTGTCTCAGAGTAGTGGGGCTTCTTACGAGGAAACTAGCCTCCCCTGGACAAGCACGCTAGAGAACCAGCCTCAAATGTCACAGAGTGTCACTTCCGCTGCATTGATTGATTCATAGGGAGTCACTCAGGCCAGTTCAATGCAAGGACAGGGACTAGATCCACCTCCTGGCTGGAGGGATGTCGAAGATTTTGCTGACATGTCTTGAATGATGATATCAGCAGTATACATAATGAAAGGACGGTTTCAGTGGAGACTGGACACGTCCTCCTGGAACCCGAGTATTGGAAAGGTGATTGGCATGGGCGCTGACGACACCAGGAGTGTCAGGATTTGGAGAAGTGAGGAAGCCTGTGAGCCAGTTACCAGAGACTTCAGAGAAGGGATGTGACAGAGCTCCCCAGCAGGGTGGGGATGAGGATATCTCGGCCAGAGGGTTGTTATTATCAGGCATAGTCAGGTGTAATCACAGTCTGTTTCCTCTTGCCATCTCAAAGGAGGAGGAGTTTTTTCCCATTGTAGCAACAGGCATCTAAGACAGCGCCATCCTTACCTCTAATGACGGGGACACTGGAGACTGGAGACCCACATGTGTCTCCGAAAGAGTGACAATGGAAGCTACCCCATCTAGGAGAGCCAGGGTTAGGTTGGGCAAAGGGACAACAGCGTCCTGCGATGACTTCAGAATCACTCACAGTGGAACCCAGGGATGGAGGCTCCAGGAAAGGGAATAAGGAGGGAAGGGTCACTGAGGACAAGGCTGGTGATGTGTGTGGCTGCAAGTGGAAGAAAGCGCACTCGGAATTAACCGAAAGGATACTGATCCCCGTCTAGCAAAAAGCCTAGGCCAAGGTTGGCCCTGACCCCTTTGGACTCGGCCAATCTGCCATCTACCTTGGTTAGCAGTGTCTCGCTTCCTGACACAAATTGGTCTGTCCTAATTCCAAGTGCTGCATCCTCAGACGCTGGCATCTTCCTGTGAAACAGCGGAAAGAAGCTGCGGAGTGGTCTCCTCACTTATCTTTGTTTTTAATAAGGGAAAAAAAACTTTCCCAGAAGCCTTCAGCCAGTTTCCCTTAAATCTCATTGTCACGTTCTTGCTCCCACATAAATCACTGACAAAGAGAAAAGGAATCAGAGGCTTAAACCAATCATGATTCACCCCTTGGGCTGGATCTCTACACAACAACAAAGTAGTGCCAGCAGCAAAGGCAGTGGCTGCGAGAAAGCCGGCAACGCCAGGCCCGTGAGGACAGAGCTGTGAGGAACACGCAGATGGACGTACCCAAGAGAGCAAGGAGACTTGGGCAGACCTCAGTTTCCCCAGTGTAGACGGTTGAGTAGTATGGTCTCACTCATCCCTCACGGCCCTCATGAGACCGTGATCCCGATCTTGTCACATCACGCCTCACACTCACGCATTCTTTGCGTTGTGTCTGTTTCCCCAAATGCCATCGCCCCACCTGGACAGCAGCATGTGAACGGCAGGAGTTTGGGTGGTTTGGCTTTACGACCGCATAGTCAGCAAGTACTTGAGCATGGAAACAATGCCTAGCACTCTTAAGAGCTGCGGAATCTTCTTTGTGAGAAGGAGCTGATTTCTCTCAGACACTCCCCAAAGCGAGAGATGAAAAGGAGAGGCAGTCACTGCTTCTCTGTTTACTGAGCACCCGGCATGTGCTCCCTGCTAGTGTGGAACCCGAGAAACACACAGGCACCATTGATGCAAACTCCTCTCAGAACAGGCCAGCACACAAATCCCGGGCCACTTCTGCTGCTGAAAGCAGCTGTCGCCCTCCACCGCATTCCAGAAGGGCGAGCCCAGACTACAGCCTGGACACGGGGAACAAAGACATGTTTTCTCTCTGTGGGCTGAGTTGTGAGGGGCTGGTGGGTGACTGAGGGTAACTGACAGAGAGCAGCCCGGAAGAGAGGAAGCCAGAAAGAAGGGAGTCTCTTGCTTGGGGCATAAAACACGCCATCACTGTAATTATCATTTAGACTTAATCTGTCCTTATTCCAGGGGTTTTTCAGTTACGGATCCCATGTGCTTAAAACCTGCTGGAGCTTCTTTCCAGTTGGCCAGTTTCCTATGAGATGCAAATAGACAGAAATGCTCAGAGAGTGGATGCTTGTTACATAAGAGATTATATGTACTTTTAAATTTAACTCAGAGTTTGAAACTCACCGTTGCAGTTTCTGAAAAGTAGAAGCGCAGTTGGACAGACCACTGCGATCTTAAGGTTGGAAAGGGCCCTAGCAGGCACCAGCCCCAACGTGACTCCCAGTGTTGCTGGACACCCTGGCTACACCACTAGGTAACGGGGAGCCCTGACACTGCCGCTCACCACCTTCCAAGGTCACCCGCTCCGTCTTCCTCACATCAAACACAGGGCACCATGAAGCGTCCACCAAGTTGGGCTGGAGATCACAGGGCAGATCTCACTGCTCTTCCACGTGGCAGTCCTCTGGCTTGGGAGAACAGCAGCATGATCCTGTGTGGTCACATCGATGGAATGTGTCCTTGACCTTTAATTCCTCTGGGGGCACAGTGTCCACGGCGGGTGAAAAATCTTGTGCGAGCAAATAAGAAGACATGTTTTCCTTTGTCTCTGAAACACCGTGTGCTTGTCATTGGTATTTTGATGAAGTACAATGTGTGACACAATGAATAGCAACCTATTTGTCCCCTGACTTCCCTTTAAAATGTGATCAGAGAAGGCCAGCTTCCTTTCTGTATAATAAAAAACAGGACATTTTTCTTGCTTTGGGATAAAATACATTCCAAAGGTCACTTTAAGTCACAAGCATAGACTCAATTTAGTAATTAAAATGCCCAGTCCAAGTTTAATTAACATCGTCAGTTCGATCGAACATTATATCTTTTTCACATCCTCATCTTGGGTTACCTTTGGGCAAGAGGCCTCAGGAGAGAGAGGGAGGAGGTGGCCGTTGTGTGTGTGAGGGTGGTGGTTGTGGTTGTGTGTGTGAAAGTGGTGGCTGTGGTGTCTGTGAAGGTGGCTTTGATGGTGGTGATGTTTGAGAAGATGGTGGTGGTGTTTATATGTGTGAAGGTGGTGGTGGTGTGTGTGAAGTTAGTGGCAGTTGTGTGTGTGGTGGTGCGTGAAGGTGGTAGTGAGGGTGTGTGTGAAGGTGGTGGTGGCTGTGTGTGTGGAGGTGGTGAAAAGGTGTGTGTGAAGGTGGCGGTGGTATTTGTGTGTGTGAGTGTGAGTGTGAGTGTGACTTTGCTCATTTTCTGCTTGCTAGCTAATTTCTGACCTCTCCAGAGTTGGATGGATATGAGGAAGGAAGCCGTCTACAGTCATAGTCTGACTTTGTTTTCTCTGTGTTTGGCAGCTACTTAATGCTGTTTTATTCTTTTGTGGGTACATTTGTGTTCTTTTGCTGAGAATTCCATCCCTGGAGACCTCTTTCCATACTGCTCATCTCTTTTTCAGTTGGCTGTCTCGATTGTTGTTGTTTGAGCCCCTTCCTCAGCTTTGGAATTCAGCTTCTTCTCCAAGTTCTCAGTGCTGAGATCCTTTCTGTCTTCTAGGCAGACACACCCACGACAGCCTCACATCAGCTCTCTCTGGCCCACAGCCCACCATTGTCTCAAAAAACTGGGTGTATTAGATGGTCTTGGGCAGCCACCTGTCGCCTCCAGGGAGTCAGGTACCAAATCCCCGACTTGCCCATCATGGCACATTTAGGAGCCCTCCAGATGGCTCTGGGGAAGCTCCATTCAGAGGCTGAAACTGAAGCAGACAGGTTTTGCCAAAGAAATTCCCTTTCCAAATAGTCCCCCTCTCTGCATTCAGATCTAGTTTGTAGTGATCCCTTTGCAATTCTACATGCAGTAATCTGTGTAATCCTCACGTTGGTCTCTAATATCAGGTATTATATTGAAGTACACAATGACGTGAAGTCAGAAAGCGTCCATGCTGGGCATTGCTTCACATGCATAACATGAAGCATGAGATCTCATTAGTCAGCTCCATCTTTCAAGCCAAATGGATACATTCCCTATCACATCCCCACAGCCAACTGCAAGTGCTCTTGAAATCTGTTCTTCCATAATTCTTAGAAAAATAGCTTGGGCTGTCCCATCCCCTTCAGCAAAAGATGCATTTTCCAGCCTCCCTTTCTGTGGGCAGGACATGGTCATTAAGTTCTCTCCAATGAAATGAGTAGAAGCGAAGTGTGTCACTCCGTGCCGCTAAGAGGGAATCATGAAATTCAATTCTGGTTACGATGAAAGAAGCACCACCTCCCCGCCCCCCCGCACTAGCTCTCTCATTTGTTAGAACTAAAAAGCCTGGACAAAATACACAAAGCCACTATCTGAGGATGCCGAAAAGTAGACAAGAACCAGAGGACTTAATAGAGAGTTCAGGACTTGAAAGCAGCCCAGCAATGTTGTTGGCGGGGGCTTATTGTTTGTTGGTGTCTCTGACATATGTCAGCTTGGGTTCTGGGGCAGCCCCAAATGGAACTGCCTAGAGAAAGCTCGGAGAGAAGCCTGTGTTCTCTTGTCAGAGAACCTATAGTGATGGTTATAAAAAAGCGTCAAAACCTTTACAACTGTATACTCCATAAAACAAATGTTACCGCATATAAATTTAAAATAATTTTCTACAAGGAAAAAAAATCACTTTTCCTGGGCGTTCTTCTTCCCACAGCAGAGGAAACTGACATAAAACCAAGTCATTCTGACCAGGCAGGCAAGGATAGCTAGCATTCCAGGTTGGACATGCAATGGTGAGTGGGATTGCTTTTTGTAACAACTTCACTTCCACCTTCCCTAATCAAATCTCCAAGGTCTTCCACATGGGCTGGTCCTGAGCTGTGTCTACCCTGTCTGACATGTGTGCCAGCAGCTGCTGAAACTGGGCAAGACCCTGCACTTGAGTCTTGTTAAAGGAAACTTGCCCTCCAAACCAGCCTAGACTGTTCTGGATCCAGACCTCTCATCCAATATTTGCTATTCTTTCCAACCAAGTGTCATCTGAAAATTTGATACTGGTAAAGACACTGGTAAATATGTTAGGATGGGGGAGAGAGTTGCAGGGCACCACTGGTCTCTGATTTGAGGAGAAAAGGGGAGGATGGAGAATACTTACCAGGACTGGGAAGACTGATTAAAACTTTCTGAGTGGAATTTCCATCTAGGCTGGTAGCAATCATTTTAATTGTTAAGCAAGTCATTAATCTATCTAATTATATCAGATCTAGCTTATTTTTCCCCATTTTATCCATAAGAAAATAACGGGCAATTTTTCATCAGTGACTTGCTAAAATGCAAATATACTCTGTCTCTCACATTTCTTGTGCATTCCAGTTTTCAACAAGGCAAACAAAAAATTAATTTAGTTCAACACAACTTGTTCCTGGTGTATTTATATTTGATCTTGGCGGTAGACTTCTAGTAGACAGAGACAGATTGCAAGGATAAATTCCAAAATCGTGTTCAGGAGCAAGAGTGCCAACCTGAGGTTTTTCTGGATCCGTGCTTTGCCCTGCTTTGAAAATCAGAATTGTTAATGTCCATTGCATTCCGTAACATCCTTTCGTCTCCTTGATTCCTTGACAGAATCAATAGCAGTTCCATGACCTGACCTATAAGTTCTCAACAGCCACCAGAAGGGGTAATGTGCATTTACATGCATAAAAGTCATTTGCAGCACATGAGTTTTCTTTCAAACTCTTCCCCAACAGAGGTTTCAGCTCCTTCCCTCAGAGTTCATGTTTCCATCACCTCATTCATCCACTCCATGCATGTGCCATGGGAGCTCCCGTGTGCCAGGCATCGGTGGAAATGTTGAAGATGCATCAGAGAACCAGACAAGAACCTCAAGGAGCTTACATGTAGTCACATAAAAATACAGCATTATAGAGTGTCAGGCAGGGACAGACAAGCCATGTGGAGACAAATATTTTAGGTAAGAAGAAAAAGGAGGCTGGCATGAGTGTGGGATTGAAATTTTAAAAAGAAAGGTCAGGATAGAAACTGTCCTCAAAAAATAGATTCTCTTGAGAAAAGGATTGAAGGAGATGATGGAACAACAGGCAGATATTTAGGACACGAGGGTTTTAGGCAAAGGGAGCGATAAGAACAAAGCCCCATGACAGGTGCGTGTCTGGCACATTTGATAAACAGGGGGAAGGTCGGTGCTGCTGGAGTGGACAAGGGGCAAGGACAGAGGTCCCAGGAAAGAGACTGCAGAAGAGAGGGTCCTTCACTGGGAAGGTCTGCATGCACTTCTCCCTCTCTGGGAGTTTTTGAGCAAATCTAAAACAGTATGGACCAGAAGTGTGACTCTGCCTCCCTTTGGGGGCAGTCGGTATGTTAACTTATTGATTTGGCAGGCATTTGTTGAACCCCTACAACATGCCTGGTGCCCCTGTAGACACGGCATGACAGCTCCCTGGAATCTCATGGTCTGTTGGGAAATGCAGCCTTTAGAGCTCAAAGGGGATGCCGTTTCACTCTGAGAGGTGAGAACTGGTGTGCATAGTGGTGCAGAGAGGCTGGCTTGGGTTTGAAAGGAGCATTCTGGTAGCCATGCCAAAAATAAGCTCTAATAGGACAGGAAGGAAGTAGGAAACAGGAGGATATTAAAACAATCCAGCAAGAACATTAGGCCTCAGCCAAGACAGCAGAGGAGAGGCAATTTTAGAATCTGCATGTATTTCATGAGTGCAGCTCACAGGAGGGATGGGCTTGGAGGAAAAAGTAGTGCAGAGTGTGTCCAAGATCCATACTTGCCCCTCACCCCAAGAATCACAGTCTCCAATGTTTCAGCTGAAGGCAGCCGTAGAGGAGAATATTTGAGTGAAATATTTGTTTTGTTGTGAACATTTAATTCTGAGAGATATATTATTCAAGTGGAGATGAAGAATGGCAGGACGTGGAAAATGGCCAGGCAGGAGATAAAAATCTGGGCATTGCAGACATATGGACAGAAGTTAAACCACACCATTCTGTGAAGGCAAAAATGAAGAGAGACCCAAGCTCTGACCTGGGCACCAGAACACACAGGGTTAAAGGGGAGAAACCAGAGGACTGAAAAGCAGCAGCTGGGGAGGCAAGAAAAAAAGAAGAGACCAGGAGAAAGAGCAGCTGAGTGGAAAACACCTCGAGGAGGAAGGGTGTGACCAGGAGCCGTGATGGGGAGGCAGAGAGGGACTGTGGTTTCTGAAAGTGGAGGCCGTGTGCCCTGCAGGTTCGGTGGTGTGAGGATGGTGAGGTCCCAACTGAAGGGAGCTCTGGGAAAAATCAGAAGAGGGATTGGAGCAGTGGGAGTAGAAACCCTTTCTGCAAGCGCTGCTCTAAAGGGAGCAGAGACACAGTCCAAGGGAGACACAGGGCCAATCAGCTTATTTGCTTCTTTGTTTTTGTTTTTTATAAGAAGGAAAATAGTCACAACATCTTTGTGTGATAATAGGAATGACACAGTAAGGCATGAAAAATGTGTGATTTTGGAGAGAAAAAGAGAAACTTTCGGGATGCAGTTCTTGAGTCAGCAAGGCAATGGCATCCTGTGGCGTCACTTCCAGCCCCAGTTCTTCTTGTAGACCACGATGCTGTTCTGGGGTTTCTACGATTCTTTTGTGTGGTAGAGGCTGTGGCTCTCTGTCAACAGGCCCAAAGTTGCCATCCCCTGCATCTCCCGCACTTCCCATTTCTGCAATCAGGCCAGCTGGCTTCTGGATCAGTGAGTACCATTCCTAAGAGCAAGCCGGCTGACTTCTGGATCAGAGAGGATTATTTCTGTAAGAAGGTGGCTATCTTCTGGATCACTGAGTATCATTCCCAAGAACAGGCTGGCGGGCTTCTGGATCAGTGAGTAACATTCCACGAGCAGGCCAGCTGGTTTCTGGATCAGTGAGTATCATTCTCATGAGCAGGCCAACTGGTTTCCAGACCAGAGAGTATCATTCCTGTAAGCAGGTGACTGACTTCTGGATCAAAGAGTGCCATTCCCATGAGGAGGTCAGCTGGCTTCTGGATTGGTCAGCAGTATCATTCTGTGAGCATGCCAGCTGGCTGCTGGATTGGCATCTGTTTGTATTTTTGGAACCTCTTCCTTGCCCCAGAGCTGTCCCAGCAGAGCTGGCCCCCAGCACACAAAGAGCTTACCATAATGGCTGGCAGCCGGCCAGCAGGTGTGCTGACTAGGGTGGTTTCAGAAGGTGAGGAAGGAACGACAAGACCATGCTGGGGTGAGGGGTCATGAGAGTGAGGCTGGGATTGGGGGAAGCCCTACATACTCTACCACAGTCTGAATTCTGAGAAGAAACTCACTGCAGGTGGAGGTCGGAAGTGGAGGTAGATGGAAGGAACAGGGAGAGCCCATAGGAAGAAGTGTAGCGAAGGAGGAGCAAGTAAGCCTTGGGGAGGTCAGATTATGGGAGGCTGAGCTTTGGACTCCATGGGAGAGGTTGGCTCTTATGCTAAGTGCATCGGTAAGTCCAACAGTTGCATGCCTGACCTCTACTCACATGTGAAAGTGACAGCACCAGTGGCTACATGGAGAGGATTGTGGTGAAGAATGCCAGCAAAGTGAGGAGGGACTTGACCAGGCAGCCCTCTAGGCAAGAGAGGCTGGATCTTGTTCCAAACAGAGGCCATGAGGATGGAGAGATATGGTGGGCCTGTTTTTTGTCTTAGTGGTTTGACCAGGATGACTCATCAAATTGGAGGTGAAGAGGAAGAATAAGGAGGTGACACCAGGTCAAGTTGCAGTTACAAAGACAGAAACAGCACAGGGGCCTGGCTCGGGGGATACTAACACCAGCAATTCCATTTTGGACCAAATTTGGAAACAACCATCAAGACCCAACAGGAAATCACTGCTGGAATTGGCTGTAAAGAGGCTAGCTGATGCATCTGTGGTGTGACCATGAGCTAGGTGTGAGCTAGGTCTGAGCTCAGCCCTTCCCACATGTCACGTCAGCACAGAACGCCGAGTAAACACGTGGACAAGACTGGCTCATAGAGAAGAGACTGAGAAAGAGAGAAGCTCATGAATAAGCTTGGACACACCAGCATCTGGAAATCAGTTAGACACCCTTCTCCCCAGATCCTCAGAAAAATATCTCTGGTCACAGGCTTTTACAGAATAGATCAGAATTCCAAATTGCACTTGTTGAAACATCTGCACAGACAGCTGCTCACCTTCTATCTTCCAAAGTCCCAGGCCTCTGTGGGGGGAATTCCGGTAAATACCAGCTGCACACATAAGCCTTTCCATTTTCTGTCTAAAACGGATGGTCTCTAAGGATGCCTCAGCCTCCGGTTGCTGCTAACTTCTATTTGGGCCTCCATCAAAACTCTGCTCTCCAGGAAGTGAGCTGCTCAATGAGTCCCAGCGCTGGTATACGTGATTCATGTTCTCTCCTCTTGGGAAGTTCAGGGAAGAGTTTGTGAGGTCCCCTAAGAGGAAGAGCTGTAACTGTCACCATCAGTCCTAAAAGAGGCAGGGTTCAGGAGGGCTGGGGGCCAGCTCTGGACGTGCAGTCACCCCGTGAGGTTTCCTTGGCACCGATGGGCCAGCCAGTGCCTGCATGGAAAAACATCCCTCCTACAAATTCTAGTGCCTTGCACTCTCAGGACGGACTTGACAGCACTGCCCTGAGCCGTGCCTGGTGATGTGGTCTGAGTGCTCATATGGTGGGGTGCACTGTCTTTTTTTCCACCATTTTGTTATTTGCAGAGATCAGACTTGGAGTCTATTTATGATCAGCTCCAGGAGACTTAAAAGGGGCTTTGATTCCAAAGTATATACATAAATCGTGGGTTATTTTTCCTTTTGGGGATGATGAAAGGCCAAATTTTTCTTTTATGTTTCCACACTTAACAAAAGTCCTTCCGAAATGTTTTGAAGAGCAGTTCTCATTCATTACGAGTGAAGATTTAGAGAGGGCTGACATAAGAGGACGCAAAGCCACTGCAGTGGGGGCAGCACCTGATGTGTATCGCTTCCTCGGCCATTCCCCCTCGGAGCCAGGTGAGCTCGGCCCCTCCCTCCCCCCTCCCCTACACTTTCCGCTCCCCCTCCCCCTTCACGCCCCTCCCCTGCCCCCCCTCTCTCCCTCTCCCTCTCTCCGCCTTTCTCTCCCTCTCCCTCTCACTCTTTCTCCCCCTCCCTTTCTTTCTCCCTCCTTTTTCTCTCTCTCCCTCCACCCGTCTTTCTCTCCCTCTCTGTTTCTTCCTCTACCCTCACTCTTTCTCCCTCTCTCTCTCTCCGTCTCTTTCTCTCCCTCTCTGTTTTTCTCTCCTTCTCTTCTCTCTGTTTCTCTTTCTTTCCCTCTCCCTCTTCCTCTTCCTCCCCTTTCTGCTTTTCTTTGCCTGTCTTCGCCCCTTCTCCCTCCATTTCCCTCGCGCTCTCTCTCATTGTTTCCAGTTTGCAGTCCTTGTCCCTTGGCATTTCTCTCTGATCTCACCATTTCTGTCCTCTTCCCTGGGGTTGTCCTGCCAGCTTCTTCCCCTGGCATCCAGGAGGCAGCCTGCAGGGAAATCACACTGGAAATGAATCTGCAAACACGCCTTTGGTCATCACAAGGTAATCAGAATCAGAAAACTGTCTCAACAAATTCTCTGAACTCTTCCTTATAGTCTGCCATAAAATACCAAGCCTCAGATTCTAAATTGGAACCTGAAATGAATACATGATGCAGATATTTAAGTGGAAATCTTTAGGGGGCTTTCTCTCCTACATAAAATTAATATCTTGATTTTCTACCCGTTTGGTGTATGGATTTCAGATACACTGATGAATTGATTTTTTTTAAAAAAGGACTACAGAAATAAACTACCATGGTATGTCTTTATTGGGGAAGCAGCTTCTATTAGAAAACTGCTTTATTGTTATTTATAACAATTTACAAATTAGGTTTGTATTATGGTCTCTTAGCCTAAACATTTTACAAACCGTCCTCTATATTTTTAGGTGGGAATGCAATATGGAGAGTTACAGAATTTCATGAAGAAACAGGGGATCCCCTGGGTCCAGTGTTTTAACATCTTAAGTAAATGTAAATTTTTTAACAGATTTAGGAGGATATGCCAGCATGTTGCATGTTGGTAGAAAGCCCTCAAGGGTTTAAACCCTCTGTTTTGAAGGAGCTACACCAAAATCTGTGAACAGCTGGAAGCAAAAAGCCCTATAGAGAAGCTGGGCATGTCTCCCCCGCGGGGGGGGGGGGGGGGGGGGGGGGGGGGGGGGTCGGGGGGGGGGCCGGGGGGGGGGGGGGGCCCCTCCCGCGCGCGCGTGCCTGCCGGTGGCTTCCTCTTCCCACCCCCATCCCGACCTGTCTTTCGCGAAGCCGAGGCTGCTTGCGGCGCGGCGAGGAGAGGGGTGGACGCCTGCGATCGCCCCCTCTCCGCGGGGCGAGCAGCCCCCCCAAAAG
>CAUYQG010222578.1:0-10663 GCA_963574415.1 Tarsius wallacei | reverse complement strand
TGTTGATATATAGAAATGCAGTTGATTTCTGACACTGATCTCATTGCTAACCTCTTTTATTTATTCTAAATAACTTACCTATTTTTAAATGCCAGGTGGTTGAATTAATCACATCCCTCAATTTGTGGCACTTACATTCCTCTGTTGCCTTATTATTTGTTCATTATTTTTAAATCTCCAAATCTTATTCTCATTTGTCAGTTCTCTCCATTCAACAACAATTTCATGTCTATATTAATTTTCCATGTAGACATATCTTTGCACATAATAACACTGTGGTTAATTCTTTCCGAAGTCTAATAGCTTTTGTTTCTTTCTGTTGTTGTATGTTGACCTTCTATTAATATTGAATAGAAAAGGTGACGGAGTGCCTCTTAGACTTGTTACTAAATTCTAGGCAATAATTTTAATGTTTTTCACCAACAAGTGTGAGGTTTGCCATAGGATTTTTTGTTAGATATACTTATTAAGTTGAAGAAATTCTTGTTTCACTGTGTAAAGTTTTACCAGTAATATAATGTTGAATTTCATTGAATTTTTTTTGTCTACAGATATGCTTATGTGATTTATCCCTTAATTTTGCTAATATGATGAATAACACCAATAGATTTTCTATTGTTAAGCTTCCATTGCAATTCTAGGTCATTCTGACTTGATCATGTTTTGTGGACTATTGATTGTATTTGATTTTCTAATGTTTTGTTTTGGATTTTAATATCTATGTAAATGAGTTTGATGATATTTAATTTCTTCTATTGTTCTGTCTTGTTCTTGACATAAGATTTGTGTCAGCTTGACAGAAATCAAGAGTTTGTATCAAATTAGAATAATCTGTTCATTGTCTATAAAATCCTCCGGGCTTATTATTTTTCCTTGTAGGAAAATTTCACTGATTCCATTTCTTTAATGGTTCTATGTATGTTCATATGCTTTTTGAAAGTCAATTTTAGTAAATTATATTTTCCTAGGAATTCTATATTTCATCTAAGTTTTCAGATTTGTTGATGACATCTTACAAGGTTTCTTATTAATAAGGGAAATACTGAATTGGACAGATGGTGTTTATAACAAATAGACTATAAATTTCTCTAAGACCATAATTTAAAGTGTGACATCTTACTAAAGTTAAATAAAATGTTTTATATATATATGCGTATATATATAATTTTAAACTGTCTTTTCTTTCCATTTAGAGAAAAAGAAATGTAAAATTTCTCTTGTAAAATTATTATTATTATTTTTTATTTTTGAGTTGGAGTCTCACTCTCGCCCAGACTGGAGTGCAGTGGCACGCTCCCGGCCACCACAGCCTCGACCTGCTGGGCTCCTGCGATCCTTCCGCCTCAGTCTTCTGAATAGCCGGAACTACAGGTGCTCGCTACCATGCCCGGCTAATTTTTGATTTATCGTAGAGATGAGGTCTTGCCAAGTTGCCCAGGCGGGTCTTGAACCCGCGGGGTCAGGCAATTCACTCACCTCGGCCTCCCAAAGTGCGGGATTACAGGTTGAGCCACTGAGCCCGGCCGTAAAATTATTTTTTAAAAAAGGAATATTGGGTCATAGCCTCTACCAGGAGCAAAAACACCTTTCTCATTTCATTTTTCTTAAACCATAATGCATGGAGTCTTATGGAATTATATGTTTCTAAACTATGATTTAGTTATTTTAAAATTACTTATTCACTTTCTAGCTTAGAGTCAAAAATGTGTTATATAAAGAAAGATATGTAATCACAATAATGCCTTATATTTTCTTTCTCATACATTGTCTTATTTGATCCTTTAACAGCTTTATTTTGCTCTGTTTAAAATGCACAAAGTTTACTTTTGAAATCTAAAGTGATTTTGAGAAAGGGATCTGAAGAATTTCCTGAGAATAGTTTGCTTGAAGTACATGAGTTCATTCTTAATAGAACCAAACTTAAGTCTCTGCCAGAGCTTTGAAGTTTAATTCTTTAGACTCTTGACAAACCAAAACCTTGTGATGCTGGACTGTGTCAACAGTCCAGGGCCATTCAAGGTGAAAGGCAGGAATGAAACACTTCTGTGCCCTGCTCAGCTTTTGTCTGTGTGATCTTCAGAAAGTAACTCTAGGTTCTTTGATTTCCTCTTCTGTAAAACAAAGATATTTTTAAAAGATTACTGATTTGTAAGGCTTTTTCCACCTTGTTCTGTGAAAGTATGTGGTCTCTGAATGTGTATTCCTAGGCAACCATTTGAAAACTCTGTCTTTAGCCTTGTGCCCACAATTATTAGTCAGTGATACTTCATTTATTCATTTTCCATTTATTTTTTCTTAAATATATTTTACATTTTGGAGCAGCTTTAGATTCACAGAAAAATTGAGCAGAAAATACAGGGTTCCCATTTACCCCCTGACCCACATAGCATAGTGGCAAGTTGGCAGATTTGTCACAGTGAACCTACAATGATGCATCATTGTCACCCCAAGTCCACAGTTTATAATTCTTTCTTGGTTTTGTACTGCCTATGAGTTTTGAAAAACATATAATAACATGTGTCCCACATCATAGTATATAGAATAGTTTCACTGCCCTAAAAATCCCCTGTGCTCTGCCTCTTCATCCTCTCCCCACAATCCATTTTTAAAATATTCTGTATTAGGAATTGTGGGACATACTGGAGTTATTAAGGCAGATCCATTACAATATTTGCTCCCGTTATGGTCTAATGTGGAAAACTGAAAAATAAATCAGGCTAATCATGGTTCCATGAAATGAGTGTTACAAATTCATATGTGTAGAGTATTATAGGAGGTTAGAAGAATAGACATTTAGTCATATTATATGGACTGAGCATCTCTGGGAACAAATGATAATACCAAAGCTAACTGAAGGACTTGTAGGAGAGAACAGAATATGCAAAGACTGGGAGGTCCGAAACCACATAATGACTATATGTATGAGGGAAGGAAACGAGGCTAGAGACCTGGGTAAAGTTCATGTCATATAAGGCCTATAAGTCATGTTGAAGAGTTCCCATGTTGAATGACTGAAATTCCCTGAAGGATTTTATATAGGGGAGTAACAATATTAGGGTGCCAGTTAACCCCCCAATAATAAAGTGATTATTAGTCCTTTGGAAGTGTGTACAAAAAAACTCATAAAGATGGTTAACAGGAAATAGGCACCAGTGTCGTGTTTATTTTATAAAAATAGACAAAAATATGTTGCTAAGTGTTATAAAAAGGTATTCCTTATAAGGTTGATGCAGTGCCAAAGTTAATGAATAAGATTTATCAACCTGTTATTGCTGGCACAATGTATCACACAAAACACATAATATGGTTTGTATGGTTTAATTTAGACTAAACAATGGTACTAGTTTCCTGCCTTGTAGATGAATGAGAACATTAAATGAGATTTAGCTTTTTAAAACTCCTTGTAGTCTGAGAGATGGTTATTTATTACTAAAGTGAACAATGCATATTTGTAGGTTTGAGATATTTTATGTAGAAAGGACTACTTATAACAAGTATATTTCACACATTAGTATTTAAAAGTATTTTATAGCATAGTAGTTTTCTTTGTTTTACAGGAAGAAAATAAAATCAATTCACTGTATAAGCAATTTTTGTGATGTCATTCAATGTTATTAGGTCTCACAGAAAACCTGCTTTAGCTAGTTTAAGCACAACATACATTTACTGGCATGGCTTATGTAGTGCTCAGAAATCTCTGGCAGGTCTGTATGGCTCTGCTGTTGGTGGCTCAGTGTCACGCAGACCAGCTTGAGTGCTCCTGTTGGGCCCTCTCAAATAGAATAAATGTCTATTACATTGCATTTCTCTTGTATGAGTGAATTTTACATGGCATCTCCCTCTTCCTGTTAGTCTTGCCCTGTTCAGCAGACAGGTAGGACCCTCAGCTACTACCTGAGTCTTGGTTGCAAGGGACCTGGGAAAGGTACTTTCTGGCTTTTATCTTGGGAAGGTGAGACTATTTATGGTGGGGAGTTCCCATACATTGTAAGGATGTGTGCAGTTGTTACAGAACCTAAAGTATGACAAATATCCACCAATGTTAGTGGTCCCCAACCCCTGAGCCATGGACTGGTACTGGTCCATGGCCTGTTAGGAACTGGGCTGTACAGCAGGAAGTGAATGGCAGGTGAACCAGCAAACTTCTTCTGTATTTACAGCTGCTCCCATCACTCATTACTGCCTGAACTCCTCCTGTCAGATCAACAGTGAAAAGTCTTCCATTTCCAACATCCTATCTTTGTGAAGCAGGGTTTTCTGCAGTGACAGCAACCAAAATGAGATTACAGAGTAGACTGGACATAAGCAACGGGTTTCACTGTCTCCCATCACCTCCAGATGGGACCATCTAGTTGCAGGAAAACAGACTCAGAGCTCTCACTAATTCTGCATTATCGTGAGTTATATAATTATTTCATTATATATTACAATGTAATAATGATGGAAATAACTTTATTTCCATTTACACAATAAATGTAATGCACTTGAATCATCCTGAAACTATCACCCCCACCACCTCCTCTATCCCTTTCCGTGGAAAAATTGTCTTCCATGAAACTGGTCCCTGAGGCCAAAAGGTTGGTAACCGTCACACTATAACACATACTCTAACAAAAGAAGCCGTCAGTCACAGAGAAGGGATTATAATTCCTTCTGAATTTTCAGATTGTTGCATTTGGTTCTCTCCTATCCAAACCATTTTTTAAAGCAGTTCAGAAGTTAGAAACTTATGTAACAGTGGTGATGGCCCTTGGATATTGTGCTATCAACTGATTTTCCCTTCACAATTATGATTTTGTACAAGTACAGATGTACATAATAAGAAATAATCAAGAAACAGAATACTTGATAAAACAATGGAATGTAGAAGAAAGATCTTTAAAAAATTATTTCCAAATACTAATGTGCTTGTATATGTTACCTTTTACAAAGTCCCAAAGCAATCTGGAAAAATATAAATTGACTTTTTCTCTTTAAAAGGATTTTGTAATGAGAGTGAGACCCCAAGGGAAAGGGTCAACAAAACAGATCCAATGTATGTGGAATTTTTCTGGGAGTGATGGAAATTAATTATTCCAGAGAAGTGGTGGGTAATGTGGGGAAATGGGAATGACCAGAACGTCCTTCCTTTAGTGAAGTAGGTTCAAGGAAAAGTGAAATTAGTGTTCTCCAGATCTCAACTGGAGAGAGAGAGAGAGAGAGAGAGAGAGAGAGAGAGAGAGAGAGAAAGAGAAAGAAAAAGGTAGTGGGAGGGAATCAGAATTCCTAACTGCAAATAATAAAAACCAAATTGGGATAGTTTGGGGAGAAAAGTTGGGAAAAATGTTGAGTAGCTTACAAATCAGGCTTAGGAAATAGTGAAGAGCCAAGGAAGTCTGGGTAGTCAAGAACATGACCAGATTCACTTCTGAAGAAGATTTGGGAGAATGTCACTGGTGTTGCCATTGGACAACACTTGCTACCATTTCCATGGATACTCAATTCTGCAATCTTCTTATGAATAATTGGAATCTCCTGTACCTCACCACATTCCCTCAGGATTCTAAGTCTTGCGTGGGAGTTCCTACTGGCAGAGTTAGGACCGCATACTATTCTAAAAACTGCAAGGAACTTCTGGGCTTTCATAGTGGGAGGGGAGACCCTGTTATCCACCATGATCTGCAAAAAGAGATGTCTTCTCCCAAATAAGGAGGATGGTCAGATATCATATAATTAAAAGCAATAACATCAACGTTGAAAAATATTCACCACTTGGGAGACAACAGTCATCTCTTGTGGGAAAAATAACATGTAGTACACTATCCACAATCTTCATAGGTTCAGCTTGGCATGGGTGGAGAAAGGACATCTGTACTGGAGCCTACCTAGCAGGAAGAGGCATCCTGTCCAGAACAATGTAGGAAGCCAAAGGGCTTGGATGAGTCTGTTATAATCACAGCTTTGGCGGGGGGGGATAAGGGGGGTGGGGGTGTGTGACTGGGAGAAGTATAAGGGGATATAGTCGAGGAAGAGCAGCCAAGGGTGTTAAGGTAGTCATGGGCTCCTGAAGCAGAGTCTCCCTGAAATGAGCTACAGAGCATCTCAGTGATTGCCTCAGCCATTAACAACACTGCAGCTGTGAACAAAAAGGGACAAAGATGATGCAGAAATTTCAGAATGATTATGGCTATAGATTTTATTGCCAATATTGAATCATATAAACCCACTTGATTATCTTTGACAGGGCTAGTGGTCAGGTGTGTTACACATATAGCTTTATTTATTCATTTTTCAGCATATATACTAATTTTTACAAAAAGTATATATGCTATTATAAAAAATGTAAATAATACAGAAAAGGCCATGAAAAAAATAAACTATCACCCTAATTCCGCCCTCTGGAAAAAATAACAATTGATGAATACTCTGTAGATATTACCTAGACATCTCGTTATGCATATATATTGCTAAAACAATAGTCATATAAGAAGAGACAATTTTAGGAAAATAGGATTCTACTAAGTATGAGATTTAAAAAAATTTCATTTACTTGAATGAAACCCAATAAATAATATTTGAAAAAATGATTGAACTTCAGTTGTACCTTTTTCCATTCATAAAAATTTGTTGGTTAAATTTAAAAATTGGCTGGGCTCGGTGACTCAGCCTGTAATCCCATGCTTTGGGAGGCCGAGGTGAGTGGATTGCCTGAGCCCGCGGGTTCGAGACCCACCTGGGCAACTTGGCGAGACCTCATCTCTACAATAAATCAAAAATCATCCAGGCGTGGTAGCACGTGCCTGTAATTCCAGCTACTCGAAAGGCTGAGGCGGAAGGATCGCCGGAGTCCAGCGGGTCGAGGCTGCGGTGGCTGGGAGCGGCCACTGCACTCCAGTCTGGGTGACGGAGTGAGACTCCAACTCAAAAAAAAAAAAAATTTAAAATTAATATATCATATAATGCAGTATGGCTTAATAAACTTTTAACAAATAAATATTCTTTTGTAGGTAATAGATATTGTAATAAAGCTTGATGTGTGTATATAAATGGGTACACCCATAAAACCACAACCCAGATAAAAATTTAGAACATCTCCAGCTTCACAGCCAAAGGATAACCCACTCTTACCAAAAATATATACCCAAAGATAACCACTGTCCTGACTTCTATCACTAAAAATTAGTTTTGTTTTTGAACGTCATATACCTTAAATTATATAGTACGTATTCTTTTGTGTCTTCTTTTGCATATGTTAACATCTCTAGAATTCATTCACATTGTTGAATGTAGCAATAATTCAGTCTTTTTCATTACTGTACACATTCCATTGGATAACATGCTACAATTAGTTTATTCATTCTGCTGCTAATAGACATTAAAGTTGTTTCCAGTTTTTGCTTGCTAGAAATAAAGCTGTTGTGAACATTATTTTATGTTGTTCGATGCACATACGCACTCATATTGTTGGGAACATGCACAGGAGTGGAACTGCTGGATTGTAGGGTCTACATATGTTCAGCTTTAGTAGATACTGCCAGATAGTTTTACAAAGTGCTGTACTGTTGTACATTCCCATTAGTGGTGTGTGAGTTCCAATCACTTCATGTCTTTGCTGACATTTGGTAATTTTTTAAAAACAGCATCCTGGTATGTTGTAGTATTATCATATTTTGGTTTTATTTCTATGACCAAAGGTGTTGAACAGCTTTTCATTTGCTTATTGGCTATTTGGATGCCATTTTTAAAAGAAGTGTCTTTTCAAGTCTTTTGCCCGTTTTTTTTTTTGATTGGACTGTCTTTCCTTTTTGCTGATTTTAAAGATTTATGTATTCCGAATATAAGTCCCTGGACAGGTAGCTGAATCCTAATCTATTTTTCATGTACCTTTTTCAAATGTCATCTTCATGCAATTTTATAGACACCTGAGATTTAACTATCCCATTTACCATTAAGAAAATAGATCTAGCAAGTTTAAATGATGTATCTAAGGTGCTATTGTGGTTAGAGATAAGAGCCAGGATTATCTTGCTTCATTTTTTTTTTACTTTAATACTCTACCTATTTTAAACAACTACAAGTAAATAATTTAATCAACAAAGTTTTCATGCAATAAAAATCTTAAGTTTACATATATTTGGGTTTATGTCTTTCAATTCATTTGTTCAGATTTTGAGGCTCTCATCAAATTTATTTTTAAACCTTTTACAATGAAAGCAGAGAGATCTTATGTTTTCTCAAGGAAGAAAAATATAATCCAAGAAACAATTCTTGTATCTCATTTACTTGACAAGCTACACAAAGCAAAGTTTTCCTTAAACAGGAAAATTAGCTTCAAGCACTGGCTGTGTAGTTTGTGGTTGTCCTTGATAGCAATATACATATTTCAAGGAAATAATATATATTTTTCAAGGAAATAAGTGACCTAAAAACTAGCTTCTGGGTCATAATGTTCTCTGGCAAATTGTTGCAACAAAATTTGTCCAGCCTCCCTTCAAGAAAATTGACTGAAGCTCACTTTCTCTTTTATTATTGGGGATTTACAAATGTATGCAAATGGGTTTTTCATAGGACTTACCAGGAAGTGAAGATCTAAAAACTCAGAAAAATAACTGTCAATGAATACGTACTCACATAGAAACACCAAATTCAGAGAGGACCAAATCTGGATTGTCTGCTTCATCCTGAATGTGAAGCCAGAAAAATCAAAGGTATTAAAGTAGGTTTGATTACCTAATGTCTGAGAAAAGAATGTAACCACATTCTACATGTCTGCTGGTCCAGGTTTAGGCATGGCCCTGTTTATTCTGACACATGGAACATGATTGCAGGGTAGACTATCTTGTGTGTGGATGGATGATAGGAGCCCATGCTGTGTTGGTGGTTTTATTGGTGTTAGGAGTCATCAACTTTGTAAAACCATCTCTGCAGGGATTTGAATTTTTTTTGGAAGACCATCAGTTGCCTAATCAAGGGCACAGATGTATTACTCTGCAGCAAAAGAATATAAGGCTCAATTGACCTTGAGCACCAGCATTCTGCCGTGGCATTGTTGCTGCTTCTTACCTCTCAAAATGCTCAAAAATGAGGTCACTTATGATTGGTTTAAAAAGGAGGCAATGGCAATCACAGGTTTAGTAATTTTTTATGGGGTTTAATATCACAATTTCAAGACTAGGTATTGTCTAAATAATCCTTTGAAACATCGCTTAACAATAAAAAGCAATATGGTAAAATTTTCCTTGAAAATATTCAACTGTAGTATACATTTTTTTAAAAAAGCAAAACATTCTACAATAAAGATACCTGAACATGCATGTTTGTTACAGCTCTATTCACAACAGCAAAAACATGGAACCAACCATGCTTCCCACTGAAGCTGGACTGGATTAAAAAAAACGTGGTACGTGTACACAATGGAATGTTATGCAGCCATAAAGAAGGATAAACATATGGACTTTGCAGCAACTTGGATGGATTTAGCATCTGTCATACCCAGTGAAACAAAGAACAGAGTACCATATGCGCTCACTCATAAGCGGACATTTACCATTTGTCATAATACTATACGAAAGGTATTGACTGTAGTGGGAAACTGTCAGGGGAGGAGGGGGTGGGATTGGCAGTTGAGGGAAACTGCCAGGGAAAGGAGGGGCACACCTCATCAACAAGGGTACCTGCATAATGAACATTTGTATACCTAGCCCTGAATTTTACCCCACATCTTTAAAATAAAAATTAAAAAAAAAAAAAAAGAAAAAAGAAAAACTCACTATTCAAAAGTTTATGGGAATTACTCTGTTTTCCACAAAATTTCTGGAAATAGCATCCTCAAAAGGGTCAAAAAATTCAATATTTCAAATAATTAAGAAGGAAATAGAAGCTATATGCTCCAGAAACTTTTAAATGACATGAAAATAATTCCAGCAATTATGAAGACAGTGCTATCAAGATTGCTTGTGAAGATCTCAAATAGTTTCATGCAATGTAGGAGTGGAAAAATTAGCAAAATTTGGAAATTGCTATGCTAATTTTTATTTTATGTGATTTTTACAAGATATGTGATTTCAAATATTTATATAAAAATGAACAAACTCCACTTTTATGGAGTTGCTAATGATTTCATCTATATCCCTAAAATATTACATAATCAAGGTGGCCAAACCTTTTTATTCAAAGTATCTCCTCACAGGAAAAATGGAGATTATTTTATATTTGGCATCATCTTCTACCTGGGCATGTTTGCTTCTTTCATTCCTTTGGCACTTTTCAGAATCCAGTCTGGAAAGAGTGACACTTTATAATTACCATTCCTGGTGCAGGAAAAGAAGAAAAAAGCACACTGTTTGAGTTGAAAAGCAATAATAAAACTGACCAAAATGTGGTTCTGCATTTGTTATTACCATATGCTCACAATTCTAATTATATTAGTGGTAAATACTGCTCCATCAGAAATGATCTCAGCCAGGCTCGGGCTCAGCCTGTAATCCCGTGCTTTGGGAGGCTGAGGTGAGTGGATTGCCTGAGCCCGCGGGTTCGAGACCCACCTGGGCAACTTGGCGAGACCTCATCTCTACCATAAATCAAAAATCAGCCGGGCGTGGTAGCACATGCCTGTAATTCCGGCTACTCGGGAGGCTGAGGCGGAAGGATCACCGGAGCCCAGCAGGGCGAGGCTGCGGTGGCC